>CAUYRT010035259.1:0-105780 GCA_963574885.1 Lepilemur ruficaudatus | reverse complement strand
AGAGACAGAGTCTTGCTGTGTTGCCTGGGCTGGTCTCAAACTCTTGGCCTCAAGCAATCCTCCTGCCTCAGCCTCCCACAGTGCTGAGATTACAGGTATGAGCCACCACCACAGCCTCATAATTTTCTCTATAAGTTATACTTCATTTAAAATATCCAAAAAATGTAAGGATTACATTTTCATTGCACATTTGAGGAAAACTAACAAATATGTCAAGTAAGTATTCACATTCATTATTTTGGATTCAGTTTGAGTTTCATTTATACCTATAACCTACTTTTGTTTTTCTGTTCACTTGAACTAATTTCTTCTTTTACTGGAATCCTGATTGCAAATTAATAAATGAAAAATAGTTATTTCTTCAAACATATTTAAATTTCATTCTCATATCAGTAGAGATGCACTATAATTCTTTTTTTCACATTATTAATGTATAAAATATTAAGCCAAATCATATTAAATCACTCTGAAAACAGATTACAGACAAAACACTACCCATTTTCATATCTTTTTTGTATCACAGGGTATCAGTCCCTTGTGTACGGATAAAGATAAATCATTCATATGTGAATTTTCCATAGCAAGTTTCTAATACTAGATTGGATTTTCTCAGTATGTAGAATGCTCCCAGCCATCTCTACCAATCATCATTTGTTAAATACTCATGATGTTAGCTCATTTGGGTAATAAATAGAGCAAACAATTAAAAAACAAAGTCTAATGAAAAATATACAATATATAACCAAGTCAGCTGTAAGTGATTTTTGCATTATTTATAACATCCTTTTCCTCTATTAGCATGAATAAATAGGAATTGAAAATAAGCCACTTCAACTAGACATGCCCATAATTATTAAGTGTATACTTTCAAGTTTTTTTAAGCTAATATATATCATCAAATAAGCCAGTATATACGTACTATGCCTACACACAAACATACATACACACATATATACCTTTAAGATAAATCTTTATTATTAAGACTGCAAGAGACAGCAGCATATTCAATATATAAAAATATTTCTCACGCATTGAATATTGGAAAAGGAATTACTAAGCCATATTTGGTAGGGGGAGATAGAAACAGAAAAGAACTGATTTATTTCTCCTCTTCCATTCTTATAGAACCACACTGTTTTTTTTAACTTTACAGTGTAATAAAAAGATGAATCTTATATGATCCTAGTATCTTCAAAGAACATATTCTATAATAGGGAGTTGAAGCATGTACACAAAAACTCATAAAGGATGCTATTAATAACAATATAAAATGGTGAAGAGCAAAGGAATATAGTCATGTGCTCATGAAAACATACATGCATCAAGCTGTCTGATTATTTAGGACTTATGACCATATTTTAATATTGAGGGGGTGTGAGAATCAGGGGAGAGACGATGTCTCATACTTAGACCTAAACACGCACAGTGAGGAAGCTCTGGAACAGGTTCCAGGCTAGACAACACCACAGGTGTAAGCAGATCTGTACTGTGAACTATAGAACACACTGGCACTTGTTATATGATGAAATCCAATGATGAAGCCCAGCCACTAATGCCATGGCATGATTTTGGTGGGATAAAAATAAACAAATATACAGTTTTGCAACAGCCAGGTGTAAGTGGGTGCATGAATGTAAAAAGGGAAATGGAAATGAACACCTGATTTCTGATTTTGTCTACAGCTAAAAACTATTAACTATATATTTACACAGTCTGAAACAATTTACTTACCCTGCCTAATTATACTGACATTAAGAATATAATCAATAATTGCGTATTCCAATATATAATGTATATATAAAAAGTGATTTGTGTGTTTAGTTTTCCTTTCATGTAAAAGATGTGTATTCCTTAGGGATAAGCAAGGTTATCCTAAGATTTAGTGTAACTGAAATTCAAATATGTAAGGACCAGGGATGGGAGACCCTCTCCTCCTTAGTCTCTCCCCACCTTAACATGTAAACATAGTTACAGATTCTGAAAAGGCAAACAGATTGATGCACTTTCTGAGTCTTTTCATGTGCTCAGACTATTTTCCTTGGATCCTCTCCATTTTATATATTTTTTTGTATTTTATGATACATACTTTATGATGGATCATTTTTTAAATACAGAAATATATCATCCCTAAAGTTTGAAAGCCATCCCTACTCTCAGGGTACCAGATTACTGAAAATTCAGAAATAATGGGTTAGAAATATAAAATGGTTTTAGTTTTTCTCTAATTACTACCTTCAAACATACTTTGTCAAAGTTCCCTTTTCTGCCTCTTAATAGCCTTGAGCAGATTTTGAATATAATACATCTAATTCTAATTAACATTCATCTCTGCTTTCCCATCCTCATCAGCACTGATTGTTTCTAGAGTCTAGGCATCTGGAAGACAAAGGGGCCGGCTCAGCTTCTCATCTACCCCATCTTCTTCCTTTCCTTCTCCTGAGTAGTAGGACAAAGGTCTCTTGCTTAAATGGTTCTGGCTTAAATTCTCCCTGCACTCCACTCTATGCCCAATAGGCCATTGACATCTTCCACGTGGCAGATGCCTAAATCCGAGCCATCTCCTTGGGGGTAATGTCTGATCCTTTAAGGAGGCCTTACTGAGGAACCTCCTAACTTTACAAGTCCGTGACAGTAGAAATCTCCTCCAGCTTCATGCTAGTCTATGCTCTCTAAGCTCCCTTTGCCTCTTAATTCTAAGGCCCTCCTCCTGCTGTGGGTCCTCTTGTTCTGATGATGTCCACTTTTTCCACCTGGCCACCTCTTCTCAACTTTTCATTCTTCTGCTCAAATGTGTACAGAAAATAGATCGGAAATTCACACCAAAGCAGAAATGAAGCTATCCGATGAGGTGGAAGCATCTACAATCCTTGAGTAATTCTCTTAGAACTCCCCTCCCTTGACCTTGGCAGTGAGGAAGCACGTTGGAAAAGGGATTACTAAGCCACAGCTCTACTCATAAAACACTGTCTTTGCACTTGAATGAATTCTTCAAATCCGCTCTCCCTGTGGTCCACTCTTATAAATGAAGAAAGAAGAGGTTTGTGGAGTCTGGAGCAGCAGTGAAGATAGCAATGCTGATTCAGTTGCTATTAATAAGAACTAATTGTTTTTTACTTTCTTTAAAATGAGCAGTACAAAGCAACTTTCATTCTTGTTGAGGACCACAGGAAAAATGCTACTTAATATCCTGTTATATAGGCATAGTCAACAGAACCAACAACAAATATGATTATATTGTAAATCAAAATTTAGTAATTGCTTCCTGTAAATAAACTGAAGTAAAGGCAAAATATGTGAATGTTTAACATTTGAAATGTTATTTCACAAATCAGCTGAAACTTAAAATTATCAATTGAGACATAAGTTCAAAGAAAAAAGATTATCATCAATCAGAAAAAATAAAGAATGATCAAATGTGGAGATAATCATTATAAAAGAGAATGAGGACCACTTTTTTGAAACACAATTTTCAGGTAGGCAAGAAAATGGAAAATGTTTTGGGGAAGGATATTATTAGTTTCTCTTTAATAAAAACATGATAACAATTTTAAGTGTGTATGTGCGAGGTGCCAATTATAATCTTAGCCCAAATAATTATATTGATTATTGAATTCATTCCTAACTATCCCAATGAGGAATAGGTTCAAAAAACAGTATTTTTAATCGGTTTTGGATAGAATGCATGTAAAATAAACACAAAATTAAAGTGATCTGTAAAAATAAATGTCTTTTAAATTTCCATACATTAAAATAGTAAAAGTATATTCAAACACTGGATTATTATCCTTTATACCTAGGTGACATGTAACTATTTGTTAAGATTTTCCCACAGCCTGATCCTGAAAAAGGAGGCAAATCTCAAAGGGACTAACGGTCACACCACTGCTTAGTGAGTGACACTGATAGATTGTGACGGGAACCTGACATTGTCAAGATTCGTTTACAATGAAAATGACGGCAAGAGCAGGCATTTACTCCATACCATTGGAGACCACTTAGAAGGATTTCAACTCCATCTTAACAATGGAAACAAGACTACCAAGTAAAAGTAAATAGTAGTCACAGGTGCTACAGATGCTCAGCTGTTATTTCAGAGGTAGGTGAGAATAAGTAAGTTCTTATCTTTTAGTGAATTAACTTCACCCAATAAAAAATGATACAAAATTTCAGTAGTAATGCTAGTATTCTGCATAAATAGTAGGAACAGTCCTTTCATGACTGTAACACAGTCTTTAAATATGTTTTTGATAATTATCTGAGTCCAGTTGATCAACTTTAGCATGTGTAAATACTGAAATTTTCTGGTGCTTTGGTTTAACTTCATCATCTTTACACAAAATGAAGAAAGAAGAAATCTTTTAGGGGCATAATTAATTAGGAGCATAATTGAAAATGTTCCAGTTAAATATAGTGGTTTAGCAAGGAAAATATCACAAATACCTCCTAATTGACATCACAAAATAATGCCCTCAGAGAAGGCCATTTCCAAAGTCTAAATTTGTATTTGTACATGTATCGTGTTTGCTTTGGATGTTCTGGGGAAAAACAGAACAGGATGGCTTTCATGTAACACCAATCCTGCTTGGCTTAATCTTCTGACATCAATTTATTTTTCTGGAGAGAAAGAATAGTATTGTCAAGACATCTAACTATCCCTTTACCCTATGCCATAAATACATCATGTATAGAAAAATGTTCCTTTTCCAGAAATAATTAGATATATTTTCTTCAGCTATCTTTGACTAAACCTTATCCTTGTTACTAGAGTGTAACACATTTTTGCTGTACAAGGGAACTTTTGTTTACCTCAGATGTTTTCTTTTGAATGCAGAGCTGTTTTGATACATTTTATTTTAGATACAATGGTGATAATATAATACTGATGTTATTAGCATTCTTGGACTCATCAGAACTATACGAATCCTAATTTTTTTCACCTACTTGAGATATTAATATTTCTATTGCCCTACATACTCACAATGTTGCTGAAAGTAGCAATAAGACGCTGCACAAAGTGGCACACAGTAATGGAAACTGGAGCTGCTTATTTTTAAATTTTGCCTAAATATTCTTTACCATAGCAAATTATTGTTGAACTAAAAAGAATTGGAAACAAACTGTACAATCAGAGCTGACATTCAAGTCATCAATGTCAGATGAACTACTTAAAAGAATATCTCATGAACAAGCAAACACTACCAAAAAACAACTGATTTTTTATCCTGAGAAACTTTGGGGAATTATGGAAAACAAGGACAGCATTAGGGAACTTAACATAGGCAATGGTTTCATTTTTGTTTCATTTTGAAATAGCTTTGATTTTGAATTCATAAAAATTATTAGAATGAATTACTACATATAGATAAGAATGCTTCATGTATTTTTCATTGTATCATAGAAAATTTCAGAAAGTTTTGATGCAACTTAAAATAAAAGAAGTACAGCCATTATTATAAAGATAAAAGGTCGA
Source organism: Lepilemur ruficaudatus (assembly GCA_963574885.1). Lineage (NCBI taxonomy): Eukaryota > Metazoa > Chordata > Mammalia > Primates > Lepilemuridae > Lepilemur > Lepilemur ruficaudatus. The sequence goes on along the minus strand of CAUYRT010035259.1, from coordinate 100,310 downwards.
ACATTATATGTGCAGAGGAGAGAGAATTACATCAGACCACATTTTGCTTTTGATGCTGTTGTTGTCTTTGGACTCATTAACAACACCATGTTCTATGTGTTAATCAAGTAAAATACATGTGTAAATAAAACAAACAATTGCAGACTCAGGCTAGATAAATATTTGCATAGCATTTGGTATAAGGAAAGAAATAGTAGCCAGATTAATCTGTATTGACTAAAAATTTGGGTGTCTTGTTAATATGGACTATAACCTGATTGCAAGCAAAAGTCAGATGTTCTATTCAGTGGAAGTTATAGTGAAAACAAACAGGTAAATTTCCATAGATTAAGTATAATTCTATTACAGACAATAGACAATGTAGAAATGACTGCACTAGGTACATATAATCATCCCAACATAAAATATATTTATACAGTTCTTCAAAATAAGCAGTTTGATATAATGTATCTATATTAATTTTATTTTATATCTGTTAGCCTTCTCATTGCCCATGCTAATGAATTTCTACCTTTTCCCACTTTAACTCATCAAATTATTCTTCCATTAGGCAAACCAATGAACTAGAAATTCTTCTCCCTAAGGATACTGTAATTTCCCTATAGATTTACAATCACATCAAATAATATTTCAAGTTATACCTTTTATACTGCTAGTAAAGTAATCAATGTCAAGGTATATAATATTAATATCATTATGCTCATGTGTGTTACCCACAGCAAGTTCAAATAAGTTTTAATTTCCACTATGCAATACAATGTTTCCATTGTAATTCCAATTATTTTGGTTGAAATTGAAAAATTTTCTTCCTTCTTGATCCAAAGTTGCTATTGAATTTTCCAAGAAGCATAAAAGCCTCATAAGTGAGATGGCAGGCTTATGGGATTTATGTTGATATTTCTCATATGTATAAATCTAAGTGTTAGTTTATCTCTTGCCAAACCTGGTTAGCCCCAGACAATGACATCATCAGCTAGCTTTTTAAGCCAGAAACCTAGGAATCATCTTTATCTTCTCTCTTACTGCACACCACCAATGTTTAATTTCTTTTCATGTCCTGTTGACTTCATCTGTGTAATTTATCTCTACTCTGTTTCTACCTTAGCTGCTATAGTCAGATTCTGGACCATCATTATTTTTAATTATAAATCTTACACTGTCACTCCTCTGCTTAGAGGTCTTCAGCTTCTGTTACCATTTTTATTAAGAAAAAAGTCCCAATTTTTTTGTCTTAATGTAAGCTCTGTGTGGTCAAGACTATGTTTCTTTTGCTCATCACTGTATCCCCAGCATTTTATAAGGTATCACTAACCTCAGTCAGTTCTTGAGCTGAGAGCTGCAAATCCAGACCACTTCTGACATTCACATATAGTCAACATCAATGTGGCATTCACAGATGTTAAGGTATAGCCTTTGTTATTGAGTCGGTTATGGTACAGAAGAGATATAGACATATAGAGCATATATTTACATAATTGTTACCCTTTAACTAGAATTAAAGATAGAGAAATTAAAGAACAGGAAACATGTTTGACATTTTGGAAATAAACTTGATAGAACTTAGTAATCATTTGGATACAATTGGAGATGAAGTGAGTAAAATATGAAGATGATTTGGGCATCTAGATTAACAATTGTTGTATGAGGGCATCATTAATGAGGCGATAACGATGATGATATCTAATATGTACTATGTACTTGCAATATGTTGGGCATTGTGTTAAGCTTTTATACGTACTATCGCAATTCTGAATTCATAACCCAAGCTTTTAATCAAACTTACAAAGTATATCAATTTACAATGAATAAAAATCAGTTCAATTTTGGGGGCATAGAAAGAATAAATGTATTTCTACTAAAAGTGTATATCTACTATAAGCCATAGAATAAATCCCAAATGAGTCAAGCCGAATATATTTTTTTTTAAATCTTAAAGAGCTGAGCAGGAATAAGCAAATATTGGTATATGACTCCTCCAATTTAATGCAGGTTACACAGGTTACAATAAATTCTTAGTACACAGGGATGTGTTAATGCATTTTTATAATATTCAAGATTCTCCACTTCTAAGTTAAAATATTCTTTTTAATAAAACAATCAACATGAATACATGAATGCCTGACTTATCTTAGGCCCTCAATTAATAATGAATGAATGTATAACATTATGATTAAATTTAAAGACTTAACAATCCTAACTACTATTTCAGGTGAGCAGCCTAAACAAAGACAAAAAAACAAATAGACACAATTAAGCATAATTTGAAAAAGTGCCATTTGTCCAACTTGTATATGATAATTAGTTATGATATCCAGTAATTACAAGGTCCCCCTTAAAAACATTATAGAGAGAGGTGGCTTTAAATTGAGGTACTGCACAGATTAATAAAAGAGAAGAACTCAGCACATTTGAAGAATCGCTGAAATAATATTATATTACAGTGTAGATTACAAGCAGATGGCAGACTTGTTGAAAGCCACTGTTTATATGAAACCAAATCATTCTGCCCATAGCTTCTTTTCTATGTAGTGAAGACATTCTATTCAAAGTACTTCTCATCAGTTCTTCATGGGCAGGCAGAGAAGGAGGCTTTCAAGGTCAAAATGACCAATAAAATTTTGATAGATGGCAATGGAAAAATTACTTAAGAGGATTACCAGCAATACGGATAATTTTATTTTTACCTTTATACTCCAGTTTGAGATTCCAATATAAACACTCATTTTTATCCCAAGAATAAATGGTAATGATATTCTTTTTAAATTGCTGTGACAATGATAATTAAAATAATGAAAATATTTAAAAACTGTGTTTGTAATTGAGGATTGATTTTCTGACAATATCAGCACCCACTGGTGGGCTTTAAGTAAAATGTAAACATCCTCATTCATTTTTCATCTTAAAAATTATCTAGTGTAATGATTGTTACCATAATGTGATCAAGGAAAAATATAAGGTCGTATGCAACCTACCAGAGGTCGCACAGTGATTCAATGTCAGACCTAAGTGCTAAACACAGGTTTTCAGTTCATAAAAACAATGACAATGACTACTCAGGGTGGTATTTGGCTGAATCAGTCACATTCATTTTTTCCCCCCTAATAACTTTTCCCAACATCCATATTAAAATGGCACATGCCTTATTAAAAAATAAATGATGAATGATGAAATTGCCATCTGTTCTAAAATGGTCAAAGAAACACGATTTTTAAAAAAATCTTTAACTTACAAAAATAACATCTATGTAAATTATTATTACCTAGTAATAATACTAACAAAGCTATTGGATTTTAAATATTTTCAGTGTAAAGACAAATCTATTAATATCTTATTAAATACCTTATTAAAAGTAATTATCTTTTAAGAGATCCTTAATTATTAAAAAATAAGCAGCTGATTGGAAAAATTACTCTCTGTAATAAAAAAATTACAAAAAATTTAAAAAAATAAATTACTCCATAATAAAAAATTACTACGATTTGTTGTTTTTCCTATAGTCATAAAGTCTGTCTTAAATGATTTCAGTATTTCCTCCAATATTAAACTATTGCACCTTTGCTACTTTTTTCCTGTTCTATCATCCATTCTCTCACACCATTGCATCAGGGAATGTTAAGACTGTTGTCAACAGTATGCAGAAGCTCTCTCTCATTGAGATATGCCTGGCCTAGACTTGAAGTCACCTGGATAAATATATTCTGTTAAACTGACATCAAATATTTCTCTTAGGTAAAATAAGTTATATAAAATAACTACTTAAGGCTTCAGCTATAGGCTAAAACATGATTTTTTTTCAAAACAAACAAAATACCTAAGAACTCCTTTTTGTTAAAATGGGCTGTATAGAAACTGGTTTCTCCTTTTAAATTTTGAAATCTGCTCTATGGGCTTCTGGTGAAGAGCTGCTTTTTATAAGGAAATATCTGGAGTATATTTAGCACTTTATTATAAGTGTCTTTGATTCATTTTACAAAGAAACATAATTGTGTTATGGACACACCAATAAACAATAATGCAAAGATGACTTGTCTTTTAATGCCTGTGTGTACAAATTACCTTAGTGGGTGTTTTGGGTATATTTATCTATTTTAAATCCATTTGACTCACAAAAATATTAACACAATAATAGAAGAAGGCATAATTTTTGAACTGTGTCAAATCTCTACTTACCTATAAAAATAATTTCTCAGAAATCATTTTATTATATGCATTTATTTAGGTTAATGTTAATGTATTTTTGAATTCTGGATAAGAAATAAGATGGCTTTGAAAAACATTTCAAGCTCTTGGTAATCCCAAAGTTAACACTGCAGATTGGAAATCTTGGAGAAGAAAGAGGAAGAAACATCCGACTATTAGGGTTATGATGTTCTCATATGCAAGAGAAAACAAAGAAATAGGAAAGAAAACAAAAAAAAAATTTAAATATCAAGAATACTATAGTGTATAGACCAAGGAGCAAGAAACTATATTTAAACTTCACTGCACAACGTACAATTTATCTTTCTGTACATAATTGAATTATAGACTATTATAGCACAAAATAGATACTGAAGTCATTCGTTCTTTCATTCACCATTCTTTTAGTGTATACTGAACACTTATCTTGTGCCAAGCATTGTTGTAAGCACTGGGGAAAGAGCCGTGGACAAAGCAGATAAATATCTATATTCTCCTGCAGTTTACAATGTAGCTGGTAGGAGGGTGGGAAAATAATGAGCAGATAAATAAAGTGACATGACACATTAATTGAGATAGCAATCGTGGAAGGATGAAAGAGAATTTTTGCACATACATATGTGTATTTGGGCACAAGTAAGCATGTGTGTTGGGGAGGTATATTTTAAAATAGTTTAATAAGGAAAGACTTTGGTGAGAGGATGGCAAGATGGCACCATAAAACATAATGCCCTCTTCTTCTAGCAAAGGAAGCTGAGGTTCCAAGTGATTAAATTAAATGCTTAAGGCCACATAACTCCTTGGAAAAAGAGCTGGACTTGGATCATGTTTGTGTAACCCTTGGCCCTAAATCCTTTCCACTGCACAACAGAGCCCACCACGTTCAGAGCCCTGGCACATAAATGGCAGGTCTGGGCGACAGCTGGGTAGTTCATTGACTAGAGGAGAAAGTACATATTACAGAAGCATGAGAAGTCAGAATTAGGTAGGCTGGGGCCAGATTATGAAAGTTCTCAGATGTCAGCATGATGAGTTTGGTCATCATCTTAGGCAGAGGAGAGATATGATTAAAGTGATGTATCAGATAGTCAGAAAGAGGAGAAGGAACTCATCATCAGGAATAATCATCCTGAGTTCTGTCATCCACCACATTGACACTGATATGACCAGAGCAGGATTCCTGAATCTCATATTTCATGCCACTGGAAAATTGATAAAATAGAAAAAAAAAATCTTGTATTCTTTATCATTAGAGTTTTCTAAGAAGATGGCTGAAGAATAAATTAGTTTCCAGGGCTGTACATGACAAAACAATTATGTTGGGTGAGGACAAGCAGTTACTGCATACTCAACTCCATATCCCTAGCCAGTGGCTTGCAGTTCCTTTTACATTTGCAGTGAAGAATTTTTCAAATAAAAGGAAGCCATGTGCTAGAAGAAGAGAGCATTATGCTTTATGGTGCCATCCTGCCATCCTCTCAACAAAGTCTTCCCTCACTAAACTATTTTAAAATATACTTCCCCAACACACATGCTTACTTGTGCACAAATACACACATACATGTGCAAAAATTCTCTTTCATTTGGAAGCCTTTACATAAAGAGATATAATTTACCCTTTCTTGACAGAGGGCAACAACTTACCAGTGACTACGAGTCAGCAACGTGGAGTTCTTATTACAAAATCAAGAAGGTATTCAGTAGATTCAGGGTTAATAGACACTTTTTAGACTCTCCCAGAATAACACAACTGGAGATAGTAAAAAGGAAATAGTCACCCCAAACTCAAGATGTAATAATAAAGTTGATGAAATGTAACAAGGTTGGCTTTAATCTTTTTATAGAAAAATTAATTTTGCAAATGTGTTTTGATACTGCTATTTCTATAATACAAAATATTACACACATCAGCAGGTAGCAAAACAGTGTTTACTACTCTGACATTGAAAAATATGCACTGGTAAAATAAACAGACCAGACTTACTATCCACCTTTCTCACTGTTCATTACTATTCTTCACTATTCATGATTCTTAAATTCACTAGAACTCCTCAGTACTGATCTCTCAAAAATAACAATATATATCATGAAGGCAATAATTTCTAAATGATGCCACAATAATTTTATTTCCAATACCATATGTAACATCCTGTTAGAATTGTATACCGAAATACATACACGCAGAAAGTATTTATTTTCTTTAGCCTGATAAAATCATAGAGTATTATAAGCCTTTATTCTGCCCATGTAGGGTTTTTATTTTCTTATGAAAGCCATAAAATAATCATATTATTATAAGTTGCTCACATGAAAAATAATACACAATATTATTATTTTCATTTGCATGAACCGTCCCTTTAAATTCTATCACATACTTTTTTTTTATTTAACGATTTTTTGTTTTCATACCCAAAAGTTTTTAGGTTAAATTCTGTTTTTATCTGGGAGACTTAAAACCTGATACAATTTAACATGCTAAAAGATTTTTCAAGCAGCTTACTATGCATAGACTGCTTTTAAAAATTCAAAAAATAGCCCCAATAGCAAATGTCATTTCTTTCATAGTTATAAAATGCAAACTCCAAGTGTTTTATCCTAATGAATAAATGAGTTTGTCCTTTATGTATAAAATATAGTTTGTGTTTGTTGCACAAGTTTTTAATAATAGATGAATTTTAGGTTTGCTCCAACGTATTCAATAAAGTGTGATTAATTTGGTTTTTCAAAAATGCAAACTAGACATTACTATATTACTTTGCAAAATGCACAGCTTGCAACATTATTGTCTCAGTGGGATCTTAAATTGAATTGTAAAATGTGTCTTATTTCCAGTTTGATTTATGTAAGAGATAGCAGTGGATAATGCCCCTTTTGAAGTTTCACTGCTTTGTGTGAACAAACAACAGAAACCTAAAATTCATGATATAGTTTAAAAACCAAAACAAACTCTCAGGTTTTATAATGTTTGAGCGAAATAAAAACTCCTGATGGACTCAGAATACCACATTTTCAGTGAAACAACTTTTTGAAGTTTCCTATTATGACGGATTATACAACACATTTTTGACATTTTCTGTGATTTTTATTATGATATTTCAAGTAATTACCAAATCATGTTTTTCTCTAAAAAAGCTTTCCTGTGCCCTGAGAATTAATCTATGATACCATTTAACTTGGCTTTTTGAAGTAAATATCACCAGATAAAAGCCAGCTGGATCTGAATAATAGGATACTTGAATGAATGTATTAGTGTTTGAAAAAGAGAGTACAAATCTTCTAAAAAGATTAATTTCCATAAAAAAGATAGCTCCCGGATCTACAAAAGAATAAATTCAAAAACATAATAAACTCTCAGAAAGAAAGGTAGATTAAAGTAAAAGCTGCAGCACCTTGTTACTGCAGCTGTTGTGTAGCAATGATTCTGTATCAATTACATTCGCTCAGTCCTGTAGGGCTCTTCAAAGCTTTGTGCGAAAAGCCTGAATGTAGAATACAGGGGACGCAGTCAGTAATAACTCCAGCGATTAATTTCGATGCAACACCACATTCATTCTGATCTTACTCTCAATATTTGCAGTTTGAGAGAAGCTACAAAGGTTCTGATGGGAACATACGAATCTACTAAGACTACTTTTTTTTCCTCCATTTATTAAAGATGTGGATATGAGTTTTTCTTTGTCATGAAAATATTGCAGCTTTATCACAGGACATAGTTGCTGACATCATCATGTACAAAGACTTGATTTGGCCAATAGACTTTATTTTCAATATCCTGTTGCAAAACATGTCCTCTATGAAAGGCCATGGATTCTGTTCGGGCAACTTCTCTAGTTTGTACAATTGCTAATAAAAAAGTTTGATCATGCATAAACTCCTCTTGGAGGTATAACGTACCCTTCCATCCTGAATGACTCTTATGCTATTATTATCTTTAATATAAAACCAGAGGCAAACATGGAATTAAATTGATTTTTGAACTTTGATTAAATCCTAGAAAATGCAAATCTGCTTTAAAAATTAACATGAAAATGCCATATTTATATTATATGCTTTTAAATGCAACGAAAAGTATAGTAAAAAGGAAAACACAGATATGATAGTGAGTATATTTTAATTCTGAAGTCTTTTTTCAGAAACAATTGTTTGTAGTAACTAGAAAATAATGAACAAAGGGGAAATTACCATCCAATCATGACAATAAAAAAGAACAATCAACTAAATGAGATAAGTAAATCATTTTGTCAATCACATTTTGACAATAATTCTATTATGTGGAGATAAATTGCTATTTTCCTTTACCCCCTCCTTTCTTTTATTTCTTCTATAGTACACAGCCAAAAGCAACCCAAAAATGAAATGTACCCTAGTAATTACAAATGTGTTCATTTAAACTGCGCAAGCTATTTAAGTACAGTGAGATGTTTAAATATTAAGTCATGGCCATCATAATGAACACATAAAAGACTCATTGCTAATATTAGCAAAAATATCACTCCCTATGAAATCCTATAGAATACTTATCAAAAAAATGAAATAAAGAAGGCTGCCTTCATGGCACTCGTATTAACTACTAAATGGTTATGACAGTTTTTTATAGTAACTCAAGAATTTCTTTATCATACTTCTTCAAGAAAGCTGCTTTTAGTTAAAACATAAAAATGGTACTTACAAGGTTTCTGCAAACATAACTGCCATTCCATTAAGGAAATGGTGCAGCAAACAGTAAATAGTGGCCTCAAGGGAAATGTAAGTATTGATTTTATTACTGTGTTGGTTGGTTTGTATTTGGAATTGTCAACTCTAATTTTGGACTATGCTTTAAGTATTCTGAAAACTGCTTAAGCAAAGGAGAAATATTAATTAGAAAATATTGATAATTATTATTTTTGTAGCTTTAAATACCACAGAGATTATTTCTTTCCAGCTTTTGATAGCTTGTATTTTTAAAATAAAAAAAATTAATTTTGATATACATAGTAAATAAATAAACAATTTGTTTTCATTAATTCAAATTTTATACTCATTTTATAAACTCTAAATCAATATTGGACTTTAGGAATGAAGTTAATCACTATGAAAAGTGTAACTGTGCATACAAGATTCCTAAATTTAGTTTGTAAATTTAGCTTTCAATTCATTGATAGTGAAGTTTTGATTCACCTAAAAAGACCTGAAATGACTTTGAAACTCATTGTAAGTCTGGAAATTTTATCATGTTGAAATAAACTTCAACTCACAGCCTCATTAAACAAAAATCATCAAATGCTGAAAAAGGGACAAAATTTGCTAACAATATAATTAATATCTTTTATATTATCATTATCTTTATCACCATCAATTTCCTTTTTACATTTCAGTAAATGATATTAGCACATTTATGCTAAAGGTTTAATTAATAACACAGATCATTTTCTAAAACCATGCCAGAGAGCAACTCTGTTTAATATGTAAATTTTCAACTATACCTACGGGGCTGTAAATATAGTCAGTGTTAAACTTCTACAATTAACTAAAAGAAGTGTTTATGCTACACATAAATTTTAGAAATGTCCTCTATGGAAAGCTAAAGAGGTGAAAATTAATATAAAGAAAACATTATGGCTGTTCTTCAGATTAAAAAACATAAAGTATTCTTGGGTCCACAAGCCACACAGTCTGCTATAAACATCTCATATCAATAAGAGAAAGAAAACCTGTTATAAATAAATACACACACAATCTTTAATATCACTAAATGCCACCCCTATATAATGAATGCATGAAGAGTGTCAAAGGAAACCTTTGTCATGGTTTTAGTATAAAAGTCATACTTACATTGTATTTTCAAATATTTAGAGAGTTGAAATGTCTTTTCAAAGTGAAGCTTTGCTTTGACTAGGAAAATGGGAATTCTTGGGGCATAATTGTATGTTCACTGTGTGCTTAATGAACTAAATTTTTTAGTGCCAAAGCTTTAAAATTTGATGAATAAATATATAAAGCAGGCTCACTGGTTGTACCATTGGCTTGGATATTAGGTTTGCCATTCAGTATGCAGACTGAGTGAAAGTTGTGAAGACTGTTTTTTCATATTCCCTTTGGAATTTGCCATACACTAGACAGAAATGCACAGAGACTGCTGTTCTCAAAAGTTAGTTAAATGAATGAGATGAACAGAAAAAGGTTAGCAAAGATACATGATGAGACTGAGGTTTTAACTACAAGAATAAGGAAAGAAAACACTGGATATTATCAAAAAATAATTTAAAAATCAACAGAGAGTTTGAAAATAACTTTTAGTTCATCTTCACTGTCAACCCTCCTGAGACCGTCATATTGCTTTACAAAGTCTAAGATTTTCGGGTTTCTCATTGGAGACTATTTCACTCTCCTTCTCACTATTTTCACTGACTACAAGCAATTTTAAAGCAAACTCTGGAGTAAAACTTACTGTAAATTGATGAGGATTTCTAATATAGATTCTAAAAATCAAAAGTTTTGTTTATAATCCATAGCTCTATATATCAGCTATATATCATGATTAAATATAGGATCATTAAACATATTTCCAAAAATACAATGGGAAGTAAAACATTTTACACCATTGAAAATTCTTTAATGACTGGCTTGGAAAAAGTAATTTGGATCTTCACATCTATTTCTTCATTCAATCTGTTGTGATGTCATCAAAGATGTAGCCTCTATAAAACTCCACTGTTTACTCATGAGAGAATGAGTTTTTAAAAACTAAATATCTTAGTATTATTATGAAACAAGTTTTGACCTCTTGGACTCCCTGACAGTGTTTTGGGACCCCCCTCTTCCATGGGTCCCTGTTGTGGTATCTGATGACATTTTAGGGTACTTAGGACATTTTACAACATCCCAGTTACATATTCATCTAGTAAGTCAAATGCTATCCGACATTGACTACAGACAGTGAGAACAAGACTATAAAAATTACTGTAACATTTCTTATATACAAAGCTTATCATTCCCATGCCAAACAATTGAATCACAAAAAAGCTAGAAATAAGAAAGGGAACTTTTTCTGTAGACTTAATTTTACCTCACAACGATTAACTTGTTACTGTACATCATGAGGTGGCAGACCAGACAAAGAATAGAAATTAATAAAATTTAGGTGTGGTTTTATATATTGCCTTTGTTGTTTTTGGAATAAAGACTCTTTATGTACCTCAAACACCTCATCCAGAAAATGGGGACTACATCTATTTGCAGTGTATGCACAGGATTAGGTGAGACGGTGTACATGAAGCACAAAGCACAGAGGATTAGGTAATTAATAGAGAGAGTAATTATTATAAAGAAGAAAAGTCAACGTTAAGATTACAGGTGTTGAGTTCAGACAGAAATAGGCCAGGGATGGGTTGTTAAAGCAGCTGGGTGAGCCTCAGTCTCTCACGTGTAATACAGCAATAATCAAGGGGATGTGTCAAACTATCACATAGATTAGATAATGACTGCAAATAAAGCACCTTCCATATAAATGATTTGAGGAGGAGAAGGATGAGAAAGGAGTATTTAGGGAGAAAAAGAAAAATTTACCATGTCAATTTGGAGTTTATAAAATTTTAGAAAGAAAATTATGACCATTCTTAACAATTATTAGATTTGAGGGGAACAGATTTTAAAGCAGACAAATAGTTAATACAGTATGAGCATTAAAAGTAAAAGGGAATACAATCTGAAACTGATAAGTCCTAGAAATCCAATGAGAATAGGACAATCTCAATTTTAACAACAACAACAACAACAACAAAAACACAATATTCCTCCAATAGGTTCTTTAAGTTCTTTAAAAGTAAAGGCTTCATCTTTAGTCTCTGAATTACCAAGACTTAACCCAGTATGGTCCAGAATAGGCATTTTCAGTGAACTGGCACTCCAAATGAAGGTAGTACTTTCTAATTAACTTTATATGATGCTTTGGAGTTTAGGAAAACATTACAATTTAAAAGCAGCATGTAATTGTTAGAAATCTGCCTTAGAGTTCAGATTCTGACACAAGAACAAAAGTAGTACACAAGAATATATCACCACAGAATAATAGGAAGGAATAGCAGAGAATTTTAAATGTAATGTCAACTTGATTAAAGCTAGGAATTGAACTAAGGCAATAATAATGGGCCTTAGGGATTTATTTTTAATTTTATTATTTTTAAGTTAGCAGTTAACAAAAAGGAAGACTTCTCTTTTATTGAAGATGGTATAAATGTTCAAGCCAATGTTTTGGGACTACTTGTCTTATGATCTGGAGATACTAATACATTGAAAATGATTTTGATTGTCTAGATTCTAGAAAACTAATTAGATATTTTATGTTCCAACATTTTATGATCATCTGAAAGCTTTTACAGACAATGGACCTAAATTATCTATTAACGATTGGAAGAACAGATGCCAATCCATTTCCAGATGACTTGGTTAATATGTTTTAATTGATAAATGAAAGCCACACATTCTGGGTAATCAATAATATTCCCAGTGGTATTTTTATTTCTATCAAAATTTCATTTCTAGTTTCCCAGATGCATTCAAAGCAAGCATGAAAATTTAATTTTTAGACCGCAAAATGTCAAATGAATGTTATCCATTTTAAAATTCAAGAAAGTGCTGTTGAGTGGGAATATGTAGAAGAAAAAGAAAATAGCAAGATTGTGTATGCTTTGAGCCAAAAGTATTCACAATCCTTAACTTAAAAGATTTTAAAGGTCAATAATAATGGAACATTCCCATTTTTCATCATCATCTCCCATGAGGAAGTATGTAAAATATCATGAATGACTATTAATAACTACGAAGAATAATGAAGGAATGAAGTTTAGGTTCACATTGAATTTGACTAATAAGTATGCTTTTTGAAAATTTAAAATTCTCAATGTTTCTAAGAAAAATAAAATCTTGCACATTTCAGTTAATCAGTTGATTATTATAAGTGTAGGATAATATAAATTCTAATTAAAAACCTATGTTGATCATTTTTAAAAATTGATTAAAAGACATTAATATACATACTTTTGAAGTATATTTTATCTTCATATTTTGTTTGCAAAAGTATTTTCCTAATAACTTCACAATATGAATGTGCATCTTTTAAAAAAAAAATAAATGATGGTGTAACATTTTGACATCCATAAGGACAAATGTAGATATTTTCCTAAAAATGGAGAGTCTGACAGCTTGGTCAGTGTGTATTATAGCTTATAAACATGAAATCTTATAAGGTTTCAGTTTGACAGAAGTGTGACATGTGTAACTTGTGCCATGGACCAAATGGTCATTTTTGCCCCAGCTAAAAATCAGTTACAATAGCAGTTTGATGGTGATTGTATTGTATTCCTTTAATCAAAAAGGAAACACTTAATATTCTAAATATCTTTAGCCCAAATACCATGACATACTGAGCATTTTTAAACAACCAGACTGTCCTTCATATGTGAAGTTGACACTACTGATTTGTCAATACCATATATTGGGGTTAAAGTTTTTAATTTTCACTTATTTATTTTCTTGTTTTATCAAAAGATGATTGCATCCTAACTTACCAAAGTTAAGATGTATAAACATTGTTATTTACATTGTTCTAGAAAAGAAGTTGATTTTGTGGTGACCTTGTTCACTTACATCACAGAAATAAACAACTTTCAATGGAAAAGGATTTTAGTGCTTTTTTCCTAAAATAGACATTAAGCTGCTGTTGTAAGGTATTGTTTGCAGCTCTTTAGAATATCTAAAGACATTTTTATTTATGAATATTTATATAAAAAAGAAGAAATTCTGTCCAGGTGACTGCTCTACATCACTTGAGAATGACATTACTTAATTAAAGAACAACTAGCATTTTTGGTAGTACCTGTCCATACCTACTGTCGGGTTTGCCTTATAATCTGTTCTTTTGAATTCACTTTAGGGTGATGGTTTTGTCCACGGTTTTGGTTGAGGAGCACTTTAAACTAACTGGTTTGATGTTTTTAAGTTAATCATATGTTTAATAAATATGTGGTTTTTACATTTTAAAAAGACATTACTATAATGAAAAAGAACATAAAATGCATTTTTCATAAACTTTTGGTGAATTAAATGAAATTTAATTGATAAAGACATAAACATTGAATACATTTTAAAATTCTGTGTATTAAAATAATCTGTTTGATTATGGATATCTCTAATATAAAGAACTTTATAGGACATCTTCAGATTCCACCTGCAAATACATTACTAAGGTACTTTTTAAAAGATGAAATAGAGCATTAAAATATACATACTTTGTGTAACAAATCTAGGTTATATATTGCTGATTCTTAATATTTAAAGAAAATTATTTAATTTATGAAATATTTATTATCAAAATGCATTTATTTATAATTGCATGCTCAGAGATTTAGACAGATATAACATAAATATCTACTAAGGAAACACCATTTTACTTTTATAGATATTTTATTACATCAATGGAAATTTCTCTGTATCTTTCAATGACTAAACTCATAAGCTATAATATAAAAATTACTGTCAACAATGTAGACCAGCCATAAAATTCAATTAAAAATCCCTACATTTTAAGCAGTTATAGTGGCATAATGTGTAAACATGAGCTGAAGTGATGTGTAGCTCCTAGAGCATGTCACATTTAGAAAATAAATGTTTTAACTGTTTCATCATCACTTTCTCAGCGCAAAGAATTTTGAGGACCTTTTTTCTCCTTGGATCTCTCAGGAAACATTAATGCTTTTGTTAAATAGCAATGGATCTAGCCTTAGTTTTTCTGAGTTAAACCTATTTAGCAATACTATATTTTCCATATGTTTTTGGGACCCAAAACATATATTTCTTAACTTGTTATTTCAACACATATTAGTTGCAGGCACCACTGTGAGCATTGCAATTAGGGATGAGCAAAGTGGACAACAAGTCCTAGGCCTCACTGGGCTGACATTCTAATAATTATTAATATATATGAGGTAACATGCATGGCATATCAGATTGTGTTAAGTGCTAAGGAGAAAAACGAAACATGAAAGGAGGATAGGAAGGGAGTATTTACATACTGAGGAGACAGGTTGCAATTTAAAATAGGGTTGTTTATAACAGCCTCAATAGAAGGTAGCAGTAGAAGGACATGAGAGAACAGGGTTTATGGATGTCTGGGTGAAGAGGCTTCTATGAAGAGGGTAGGACAATGCAAAGCCCTGAGGCAGGTACATTCCTGGGATAGTAGAGAAATGTCACGGAGGCAAGTATGGATGGAGGTGAGTCTCGGTGAGGGTGGAAGGAGAGGCAATCAGAGTGGAGAAGCCAGGAGCCTAATCATGCAAGGGATTGTAGGTTATGGAAAGGATTTTAACATATTACTCTAAATGAAATAGGATGACTTGGGGATAGTTAAATGCAGAGGACAGACCTGACCTGACATATGTCCCAGAGCTCATATGTTGAGACATATGTGAGTTCAGTGGACTACTCCGGCTACAGTAAAGGAGAAGAGAGGAAAGAGGGAATTGTTAGGACACCTTCACAACAATTTTGGCAAGAGATGATGAAAAAGTAAGAAGCGGGTAGATCTCTGGACACATTAGATGTGGGTATAAGAGAGGGAAGAGCCAAAGATGACACCAAAGTTTGGGGCATGAACAAGTTTCTTAGTCAGTTTGGGCTGCTATCAAAAATTACCAAAGACAGGTTGGCTTAAAGAACAAGTCTTGACTTTTCACAGTTCTAGAGGCTGGAAGTCTGAAATCATGCCACCAGCATGGTTGGGGTTTGGTGAGGGCCCTCTTCCGAGTTGCAGACTTCTGACTTCTCATTGTATCCCTACAGAGGTGAGTGTCAGTGAGCGAGCTCTCTAGCGTTTTCTTATAAGAACACTAAACTCATTCATCAGGATTCCTCCCTCATACCTAATTATCTCCCAAGCCCCCATCCTCTAAATATTATACTATCACATTGGGATTAGGGTTTCAACATATGAGTTCTAGGGAGACAAAACATGCAGTCCATAATGGCAAGTAAGTAGAAAAATGAAGTTACCAATAACTGAGATGACAAGAATAAAGAATGAGCAGGTTTGGGGTAAGAAGATCAAGAATTTTTTTTTTTTTTTTTAGAGATTTTAAATTTGAGATGTCCCAAACTATACTACTCAAATTACCACTGTGATTTGAGAATCACATAGGCAGAGAATCCATAGGCAGAGACAATAATGCTAACATTAAAATAGGGTTTATTTTTTCATTTCTGGACTAATCAAATACCTGATGAGTGGATGATCACAAATTATGAGCTATTTATAGTTTGTTCTTTAGATTTTCACTGGAAATAGAATAGCTTGAAAATATAAAATAGTTTACTTCAAATTCCTTTGTTTTCAGGATTCTCATTCATTGACTCATTCAAAAACTAGATTATTCATTTAATTCACTTACTGAGTAGCCACTGCATGTAAGTCACTGCTCTACATACAGGGAAATACAGAGAAGACATGGTTTTGCCCTCAAGATGCTCACAGTCCACCAGAGAGGAGAAGATACCATAGTATTTATACACTTCAAGGATTTCGGAAGCAAAGTGGAAATGTCTGGTTTATATGTACTGTGTTCATATATATGGTTTAATGTGTCATGGTTGTAGTAATTGAACTAGAAATATATGTGACTTGTAGAAAGCAAGTAAACAAAGAGATGGATTATATAAGGAAGATATTACTATTCTATATAAACTCAAGAAATGGCATCATAAAGCCTAAATCTCAAATTGTTAAAATATCTAATTATGCTATATTAAGACCATATCTTCATTTGTTACTTCACAGGTATGAACAAGCACTACAGTTCGAGTGTGCACTCGTGCAAGTGGGGAAGGTCTCCCCAGAAAAAGAAACATTGGAAATGCAGGTTAATGAAGGGGAAATTATGTTCTTGGCAGGTGGAACAGCAAGTCTGAATTTACAGAAGGATGAATAAATAAATAACTTTTTGGGCAAACAGGTAGATAGCCAGGGCTTTGAAGGAGAGGTTGGGGTATTGGGAGATGGTACATAAAAGGGGAGTACAACATATAGCCTAAGGTGATTTAGGTGGGCAACAGACATTGCATTTAAGTGTAAAATTTATCTTCCATTCTAAAGTATATAATTAAATTTAAGTCTAAATCAAGCTGAAAAAAAGCTGGTATTTTAAGTGATAAATGTCATTCAAATTAACCAGTCACTTCAAATTTATTCATTGGTTTACTTTTCAGAATTAGTACAGTAACCTATGATTTTTGCTATGTAGCAGGAATTGAGGGTCTTTCTGACCTAGAATCTTAAAACATTTATTTGAGGTGGTATTGTCTATTATAAAATGATTCTATGTTTCTAACAGAGTAGATTTTTTAAGTGTTCTCGCCACAAAAAAAAAAGAAAGTCAAGCATGTGAGGTAATAATGCCTGTGTTAATTAGCTTAACTTAACCGCCCCATAACATATATACATTTCAAAATATCATACTGTACACAGTGAATATATACATTTTTACTTTCAATTTAAAAAGAATGGAAATTAAAAATAAGTAATTAAATAAAATGATACTATGTGTGTTTTTGTACAGTAGTGTTATATAATATCTAATATTTGGCCCAAGGGTTAGATACACACTTTTTTTTCACAGTGAAGACAAACATTGTTGGAAAAGCCCTCTACTGAAATCCCTTCTCTGCCCGCCTCAACGCGCGGTCACTACCAGGCTCTCTTCAGAGCACCTTGGGGTTAACTCTCCAGAGTTTGGCATCCACTGAGGATTCCGATCCTTGATCTCAGGGAGTTTATTTGATCTCTCAGTGCCTCAGTTTGCTCATAAGTAAAGAGATGATCATCACTGTCCCAGCCTCTTTATTACATTGTTGCATTGAATAGTTTCACACACGTAAAACACACTGGCTCATACATAGTAAAAGCTCAAAAAAAAAAAAAATGTAGGCTCTATTATTAACATGACTACAATTGTTTTGTTGAAAAGGGAAAATAAATAAGACAGGAAAGGAAGAGAGATAAAATTAGTTAAGCATCTTCTATTAATATGTACTAGCTAAAATTTGGTTCACTGTACATATTCACCGGGGACTGGGAAAGACCTAAAACTGAAGATATTGTACGAATATTTTGATAAATTTTGCTACTTAAAATGTATTGCTGTTTGCTTTTTTATTCTATGCACTACTTTTGTATTGTGGAAAATGTATGTAAACAACCTCTGACTTACAAATGGTTTACATCATAAACTTTCCCCTAAAATAGTGTTTAATTGGGTCATGATTGAGTTGTCAGTCCTCAAAAGCCTATTTAAACCACTCTACATTTGAAAAATTATATTTATAGCCCTCTTTCAAATTGAGCTAACTATCATTTATCACATATTCAAAAAGAAAACCTATTTTAATAGTTCTACTTACAACTCAACAGAGAGAATGTCCCACAGTAGTAGTAAAAATTATGTGGGAAAAATACTCTTGAGCTCCAGAAATTTGCTAAATTTTCCACATTTGTACAAGGAAAATAATCTTAGAAAAATTTACTTCTAATCACTCTTATACATTATTCATTCTCAAATTAAAGTTAGCTCTCATCCTTTGCAAGTGTCTTAGAGTTCTCCTTATATTTGGATAAATTTTTTATTTGTATCAGGATATAGCTCAAAACAGATCATTTTCCTAAACCACAAAATTCTATTATTAAAAACTAAAGGTAAAATAAGTCAAAACCTGACAAAATTATTATAATCTAAGCTGCATGCTGATGATATAAATAAAGAGACATATGAACATTCATTTCAAAAATGAGTTTTAACAGGATGACTGAACTGCTCTATTCACATATTTAAAACAATCTAATACCACTTCAGACAAAACTGCTGAAATTCTCTGACCCACAATTAAAGGTAAGCATGTAGCTAAATCAAATGAATTAGAAGTAAAATTTCATTAAATGTAATGTAATTCAGATATTAAAGAGATTTATGAATTATAAAACCCGAATGACAGAAATAGTGTTAAACAAGTCCTGGGCTTCCAGGGTGGGAAAATAACACCCCCTGTACCCCCACTGCTCAGAAGAAAAGCAATAGGCAGAAGTTTTGTATCTCATCTACTAATACACCATCTTCAGCATTTAAAGAGACATACAAAGCTATTTTGCACACTTCTTGAATTAAAAAGGTAGAGCAGAAAAGGTAAATTAATACACCTCTCCCCACCTGTATATTATTATATATGCACATAATCAAATAAAATTCCCCTGAATGACACATCCTTACTTTCAGTATTTATATTATTTTAAATTAGTAACTTTATTGACATGGGAATTGGCCAATAATATTCTTGTTGATTCCATATAATTATGCTAAGGTTAAACATTTTGTTTGCATGAATATAACACAAGCTTACCTTTTTTGTATTACTTCTTCATACACACAAACTCATTTATATATACAAACACAAAAATAAGAAAATTTATAGGACTAAGATATAATGTGATAATGCATTTGAATAATAAAGATATAAAATTCTGAGGTCAAAAAGCAGAATAAACATCATTACCATAATTTCCAGGTTTAGCATCAAATCATAGTCACTGGCGTTAACGAATAATGCCAAAAAAATCATATCTCAATGTCTCAATCAGTTATTTGAAACTCACAGAAAGAACTACGGTTGTTTGTATATTTGTCATTAGACATAACTAAAAGATTCAGAGATGCTTAATCAACATAACCAATGGGAAAGACACTCTGATGTTGTAGACATAACATGAATTTTGAAATCAAAATTAGAGGATTCAAAACCTTCTATGCCTCAGCTTGACCAAGGCAAGACAACTTTCAGGGTCTCAGTCTTTTCTTCAAACTACTGCAAAGTATAAAGAAAAGTTATATTCACTCAGAAATAATGGCCACATAAGTCATCGGACTAAAACTTTTTGTAGTTTTTCAAACTATATATGCCAAGTCCTGAGATATAAATGGATATATTTAATTTAAGAAAGCCTTTCCATATCATTTTCATTTGTGTCTGTTCTTATAACTACAATTATAACATACGATGTATTTTTTGTGTGTGTATGTATACTGTGTATAATATAAAACAAGGATCCAGGAAATCACGTTATACAGAAAATAGCCAGGAAAGGAGTACAGTAAAAGTCAAGGGTCCACCATGGTCTTCTTCAAACACCTAAAGGACTCTAACATTCTGAATGGTCATTGCATATAATTTACATAAATACTTTCTAACAAAGTTATCTGCAGATGGAATAGTATAATGAACATGACATAACTAATGGCTTTCAAGTTTATATTAACAAAAACATGTAAAGATGCTTCATGTCATGAAAAGTTAGACTAGAATTCAGTCATTCTCAAAACTGACTTTTCATTGGAATCACCTGGAACTTTTAAAAAATCTATAGACCCTACCCTTAGAGATTATGATTTTGTTAATTTGGTGTAACTTCAGGTATTTTTTAAAGCTCTACAAAAGATTGTAATGGGCAAGTGGGATTGAAAAACCCTGAATTAGATGAACCATATGGTCTCTTTCAACTCAGGTTCCATGATACCAGGGAAAAGACTATTTAAATATTCATATATGTGACAAAGTACAATTTGCTTTGTACTCTCCATCTATCCAACAAAGATTTTTTTAAAAATCAAAACAATTTATAGGTGAAAAACACAGTGTTATTTTGTGGCACCTGTCTTTTGGAAATGGTTTATTCACAGGTGTCCCTACCCCCAAAATCTATTGGCCTGCAGTGGGCTGGACAAGAACTTCCGGAGTTCACAGGGAGATGGTAAAATCTCTCAGGCATTATCGAAGCAATTAATATATTTCAGTCTGCTATCTACCTGAAAATATATTCTTATTGCACAGAAATATCTTGTCTGATTTTCTTTAACAGAAAAACATATAGTGGGAAGAATATATTATTTTAAAATTATTTATGGTGCCTTACATAATTAGCTTTTAAACTGTCCTTCAATGCAATACTACATGGTAATTTATGACTCTTTTGCTTTCTAGCTTTTTTTAAATTTGTCTTACAATTGTCCTAGTTAATATGAGTTTTATACTTCAGATATAGAGTGAAGTTGGATGGATTTTTTTCTGTATTTTCCCCTATTTTACGCTATTGGATGAATATCTGTAAGAACAGAAACACCATACATTTTTTGTCTAAACAAAACAAAACATTAATAATTTATTTTAAAGATTTCTGAGGACTTTTCCTAATGGAAATAAAGTAAATGTCAGTACTTTATTATCATTTCAAATTGTTTTATAGTTTGTAGTCTCAAAGTAAAAAATGAGAAAAAAATTACAAGTCACGTCTATGAAGCTAACATAATCACTGATCAAATAGCACATTTTTTATTGCACAATAAATTATGTTATGAACTGGCCAGGCGCGGTGGCTCATGCCTGTAATCCTAGCACTCTAGGAGGCCGAGGCGGGAGGACTGTTTGAGCTCAGGAGTTCAAGACAAGCCTGAGCAAGAGCGAGACCCCGTCCCTACTAAAAAAAAAAAAATAGAAAAAAATTAACTGGACAACTAAAAATATGTAGAAAAAATTAGCCGGGCATGGTGGTGCATGCCTGTAGTCCCACCTACTCGGGAGGCTGAGGCAGGAGGATCGCTTGAGCCCAGGAGTAAGAGGTTGCTGTGAGCTAGGCTGACGCCACAGCACTCCAGCCCAGGCAACAGAGTGAGACTTTGTCTCAAAAAAAGAAAAATTATGTTATGAACTGTCAAAATATGTTATTTCAACATTTGGCTCTTTTACATATTTTGTGTATATTATGTAATACTGTTTTATATAATTTCTATAATGCTAAACAATGCAATACAATTGAGCCACTGTATTTCATACAGTGAACAGTCACAAATTTAACATGAAGTGAATACTATTGGCTCATGTGAATATATTAACTAATGGTTAATTGGAGGCACAGGGAAATCAGAATATCTGACTATGGATACCTGACTAGCTGGCTACATTGAGCTAACTTGACTCTGTAAAATGTGGCACTATCAAAGAAACTGTTTTACATTCAGAGAAACAATACAAAACTTCCTCTACAACATTTCCTCTAGTAATTAAATTTTGTTTTGTGTATCCAGCATGCACATTTCTTAAAGTGTTCTTTAAATAAATGTAAAACAAACTACCTCATTGCAAGCCACTAAAGTATTTGTCCAAATAGGAAACATTGTTAAAAGAAAAATCTGTGTGTTTTCTTTAATTACAAAGACCATACCTAATTTTAACTGCCTCCTTTTTTTCTTAATAATGAGTTGACCTTCTCTTCTCCTTAACCCTTTTTTATCAAAGCCATCTACACCCACTTTGCCTTCTGTTTCTCTAATCTGCAATTATTTATGTTTTCTTCATGCTGCTTTGTCCGCCATGGGAGCAAAATTGTATTTGGTGAAATATAGAGCTAATTATACCATGAACCCAGCAAAAAAAGACAGAGCAGATGTTACTTCAGACGTGCTAAAAGTCCTCATGCTTAGTGTGCGTATAGTAAAACACTGAGCGGAGTCGTCAAAAACAATATCTAATCAAGGCAGTTTTAGACATGCAAATCTTTTTAACACCGGAGTTAAATGGAGAAATTCTGTCAATAATATTTTCAGTCCTCACCATGTGCTTGCCAGAATAATTATATTAGATAGTGATTTCTAATTAATATAATAAATGTGTGAGTCCACATTGTCACTATCCCAGGAGGGGAGAAATCTAGGGAGGCAGAAATGGAGATCATATGCTGTGAGTTAATAATACAATACACAATGTTTTCATTGAGAATGTGTTTCTGTGATGCCAAAATAAGCTGTTTGAATATTTTAAGTTAATCAGTAAGATACATTTTGTTCAATTAAATGCTTTCTTTTAATTCACAAAATCATTTAAATTAACTATATAATTGGGTATTGAATTGATAAAAGCTAAGATCAGTTTCTCTTTGGTTAATGTAGTAGATTTTCATCTACAATTCAGTTTCATTTTTGTGTTGTAAATATACAGGTACATACAGCATGTGACTATCATAGCATAATAGTTGCTTTTTTCTTTTTTGTAAAAACTGTATATGTATTTTGACTTATTGAATTAAAATCAATATTACCTGTCATGAAGAAACTGGTTTTCCCCCACTGTGACATGTATACAAATGGTAAATTGCTCCAGGAAAATGCCAAAATGGTTATCATGCTGTGTAGTGACTAAAAACAATTCCAACTACACTAGTTCGAAGTAACTGTAAGAGGGCAGTATTTTAATGACATACTTTCCACTGAAAGAAGTGTGCCTCCACCACAGGGTGTAAATCCCCTTCTGAGATCTAAAACTTAGTGGGTTCAGCACACCAAACCTCCCTCCCAGTGGGTGTTAAATGTGTGCATTGAGCGGCTGGGCTGTGCATCACTTTCGATGTTTATTTAGAAAAAAAAACAAAGCACCTCTCTGCAGAGCTGTGATAGTCTAGTAGTTAAAGAATTCCATCATCTTTAGAACTGGATAATTTGTTTTCTTTTTTGTGTCACAGGCAAAGTCTTAGATAAAATAGTGTCTGGTTCATACAAATAATTAATTTTAAAACATTACATGTTGGCCAGTTTTAAATGGGATAGATGTTCCAATAGCTAATATTTTATATAAATTACCTATCAAGAAAAATATACATTTATATGTTGGAAACATTCCATTAGTCCAAAATTTATGCTTTCATTAAACTAAATTTTATGTGATGTTATATGTAATGCTCAACATACATAAAATTATGAACATTACAAGTTATTGTTTATTATGAAGGAGAGCGAAGGGATATTTGTATTTTCAAAAGGCAATGTGAGAATAACTCGGATTGAAATTTTCACCAGTGCCAAATATAACTGTTGTGATGACATATCTAGTTAGTCTTCTCCATAATAGTTTATGCCAGTAAGTCAGACTATAAGGATGTGATGGGATACATTTGCAAAATTTGTCTTAAAACAATGAATATATTTTTTCAAAACTCAGCTTATAAAGTTTAATGTTATCATACTTAATGAACAGTAAAATGCACTATAAAATCACTTCATGTAACCTAACAATCTTCAGTGATTATTGACGTTTTCAAATCTTATTTTCCAATTGATTAATTTTTCCTTTATCTTATACTTTAGAAGTATTTAAAAACCTAAGCACATATTTACCATAAAAAATACTTATTGAATCAAGAAACATCAAATCAAGTAATTAAGTTAAAAATTAACTAAATATTCTGGCAGACAAATAAAAACAGACAAGGTAAATCTTTCAGCTTTCCACAGTGGAATCTAACTACTTTGATATTCAATAGACCAGCAGAAGAATTATTGCAGACTGAATACTGATTGCAACTCAACCAACGCTGTTTAATATCCATGCACTCAGAAGAACAGACAATTTCTTATGATACCAAACTATTAAACGCTACTTTTCAAAGGGTAGGTATTCTGATTTTATAGATTCCAAATTTGAGTCTTTTTACAAATCAAAACTAATCAAGGTGACGTAACTGAAACAGAAAAATATTTTGACTGAACTCAATTTGTAGTACCTAAATAGAAGTTAATTTCAACCAGTAGACGATCAGAATAAAACTAGATACGTTAGAGCAGTGGTTCCCAAATTTTTTGGCACCAGGGACTGATTTCATGGAAGACTATTTTTCCATGGACTGGGCCTCTGTGGCCCGGTCTGTAAAAGGCCATAGACTGGTACCGACCTGTCCGTGGCCCGGGGGTTGGGGAATGTTCCCTTTGAGAACCCAGGTGTCAAATGGTAATAGAGCTTTTTACTAATTTAGCTCCTCCTGTATCGAAAGCACTATCTTATCATCTCTAGCTCATATTCTGCTAATAAGTCAAAAACAAAGCAACTTTCAAAGCAGTTATTTTGCATACAGTATTCTAATCAAAATAGCAAACAGGGAACTAAAACACTTCCCTTGGTCTCATTTAGTGTTCATGTAAACTGAAAAACTTCCCTTGGTCTCATTTGGCTTTTTTCCCCCATTGGCAAAATGGTCTATAAATATACACATGTATAAAGCAATATTTATGCAAAACGACTTGAATTTCAAAATCACTATAGACATAGCTCACTTTAAGCAAATGCATTATATTAAAATGTTGTCTAAGTAGTGATTAATTTAAAACTCGATTAGATAAAACTCTTGATTTACATAAAACATGTCAAGAAAAATCCATAAAGATGGTTATGCGTGTATATTAAAAGAATCTAATGTTTTACATGTTTAATATATTTAGTTCACTGAATCAATAATTATATTTTTAAAATATTAAACTTATACTACTCCAAAAGCATATTCTTCATATTGGGAATATATCTCCTAGCTGAAATCATACAACTATTTTAATATGATATGATGTTTATTTTTAAAAGAAACAAAATAATAGGATGTTATTTTTAATACCAAAAGAAATATTTGAGTATGATTAACTTCTATTTCAGAAATCACAAGATCATTTTGTTTAGTGTGTGTAAGACACCAAGTTTTAATAATAAAATTTAAATAACTGTTGAATATACTAAGTGTAATAAAATAATGCCTCACAGTGAAATTGATTACTTGCCATATAATAAAAACATGCATTCATATAATATTCTTAAGCTTTTTATCAAATAATTTTTCCCACAAAAAAGCTTACTCAGAACAGTACATTAAAAGATAGTTTTTTTATGATATTGTGAAAAACGAAAGTTTGATTCTCCCAGGTCACCAACTCTCAGTATTACTTTCATTATTTAAAAATCTTACAGAGTCTCTTTTCTTTCCCCATGCAGAGTTTAGAAAACATGAATTTACAACTACAGAGAAACGAAGACAGTGTCTCCCTGATTCTCTCCCTGTGTAATCAAAAGTGATTTTTGAACATTGCTGATGAATACAAAATAATATGCAACATAATGAATAATAACTTAGATTCTGTATGGACCTTGGACAACTTCATTGTGTCTGGTAGCACTTTGTAGCTATCACGTGCTGAACTGGCAGAAGTGACTCATCTACCACTGAAGCCAAACTGTTGTGACACAGTGATCAATAATGGTGTTCCTACAAATTAGCACTCACTTCTTTAGCTAATCCGCTGGGTACTAACTATTTTTCTGCTAGCACCTAAATAAATGGTATCCTATAACTAGATTTGCAATAATGTTTAAAACATATTCACTAAGCCACTTAATTGTACATTAAATACACACATGCATGTGTTTGGGGTTGGGGGAGAGTGAATGAGGAAGAGAGATGAAAAACACACCAAAAGAATGAAATTAAATACAACCAAGATTTTGTTTAAACTGTCTGTTTTAGTACTGTCTTTATCACATTTCTTACATGGTAAAATTAATTCTTACTAAATCAGTTTGATAACCGCCAGTGTAATGAATTCACATTAATAAAAAAATATTAGTAAATGTTAATTTTAAACTTATCCAAATGAAATAAAGACTCTAAAATAGAAGTGTTTTCAAGGATTGTAGAATCTAAAATAGGGGTATTAAAATGATTACTGATATGACAGATATGAAAAACCTTCCTGGTAGTTTGAATACAAAGGTATCAAGAGGTAGAATGAGTGTTGAATTTATGTTGTGGAAAATTGGTCCCAAGTTGGTTTTCCACTTCATCAGAAAGCACTTTTGTCTTGTATGCAAACAGTTAATGAAGCATGCCAACACTGAATTGTTTTAACTAGTGTGAGAAATGCTTCACCTTTTTCCCTCTCTTTTTCATTTGGGAAGTTTTGATACGAACATAGTGAGACACCCTAAATGTTAGAACCCCAGTTCTATTTTTTTTAGGTAGAACAAGGGAATCATGATTTAAATATTTTCATTTGCATTTATGAATTATTCTCTAGTGAAAGGTGGCAAAAGATCCATCAATTCTGCTGTACAATAATAAATGTACGATGAGAATGATCTCGTCATTACATTTCATCCAGAAGCCTACCTTTAGCTTGAGCATTTTGAAGCAGTGAGCCTTTTGATTTAGTTTTTAAAGCCTCTGGCAGGTGGCAAAATTTTGTTCCAACAACACTCATGTGATTGGGAACAAAGGAATTCTTTCAAGAGGTTTGTGGTTTTACCTTTATACCATTTTCAAAGAAAATGGGATGATCATTTCTTTCATATTAAAATTAAAATAAACATAAGGGACAGGAAAAATTACACATTACAGGAAATAATTGCACTTAAAAAAGAGCTTTTCACAGATTTATTCAGACTGTACTTTATACTTGTAATAACAAATTGTTCACCTGCATAACTTTTTTACAATAGGATAATTTAATCCTTACTTTGCATTTCTTCTATTTGGTATTAAAAATTCCAATTTTAAATTCAGGTGTACAAGCTCATTATTGTTTTGTATAAAACATTACACCTTATATGCTATGATCTTAATATAAAAGAGTTAGGTTGTACAGTTACTAAGCTATGTGACAATTCTAAATTTGTTTTTCAAAGTGCCTCAAACATTAATAAATGCATTTCTGATATCAATGTTACATGGAAAAAAGAAAATGTATAAAAACTCTTGTGCTAAAATTGTCTAGACTTTAAAAGCCAGGTTTAACTCCAATGATCACTAAATGTGAATAAGATTTGTCTCTTAGAAGTTTGGTTATTTGTGATTTAACACTACCAGAAAAAATACTCTTGATGACAGTGACCACTACGTTATGATAAACTTACTTCACTGAGGAGGATATACCAAGATTTTCATTGGCAGTAGCACATATGTTCTTATTTCAGGGCTAGTGCCTTGTGGAGAGTAGTTAAAACATGACAAATTGAAAGATACCAACAAAACTCAGACTGCATGTTAGATGTCTCAGTTTCAAAGAAACAGGGGTCATAAAAGATAAAAGAATTTTCAAACAATGAAAAATTTTGAAAATTACAGCATTTGTTCCCTCAGTTTAGGAATGAAGACTCTGATGCCCAGAACTATTCAGTGGTACACTCATCATCATGACGCTATAATGATTTCCAGATTAATAGACAAGATGAAGATTTTGAATTAGAAGTAATATATTTTAATAGAGATTACAGTTTATTTTGTGGGTAAGCTATGTATTCTCATGAATTTATGCTTAAGAGAGATAATACTGAATTGACAAGTGAGTCACTTGCAAACAATTTTTACATACACACCAAGAAAATATTTTCCTGAACAATATCAGGAAAATCAGTTGATATCATGGATGTATATTTAAATCATGCATGTAATAACACCTACCATTGACATGAACAAATTTGTTTACAAAAGAATTTAATACACATTAAAATGCATTTCTACTACAACAAGAAATTCTTATGTCCACCTTACAAAAAAGAAAATGGATATGCTGTCTTGTTAAGAACACAAAGTGGTGTGTAAAAGAGCAAGGGTGCAACCTCAGGGTTTCTGAACTTACTAGACTACAATGCCACCCTGATGACACTTTCACTCCATGCTAGACCTCTAGGTGGCATTTACTACCATATAGCTATTAGAAAATTCTTCAAAATAAACTTTACTCTCAAGTCCTCAAATATAAATAAATTAAAATGTCATTTTTCAAAAATGTCCAGGTAACTTCAACAGAGAATGATAATACAAAAGAGAAATATGCTATATCCGTTCAGTTGTAATTAAATCTAAAACTAAATTATTCTAAAATTAATGACTGAGTTTAGTGGCATTTCAAAAGAAAAATGCACGGGTTTGAGTATGCCAAATTCATTCTATTTTTGATAGTAGTTATTTAGTGATCTGTGCCAACTGGAAAATAAGAATATTTGCAAACTTTAGATGCACTGGCCACAATGAATTTCCTGAGTAAGCAACATGGAATACACAGGCCAAGTTTGAGGATAACTGTATCTGAACTTATGAAAAATGTGTAACTGAGGAAGATATGATATAACAGAAACTCCAATATGCACATAAATAGACAAAAGATGCAAGAATGGAGCATTTGGGTTTTTTTTTTTTATTTTGCTTTAAGCTTTGAAAGGAGAAAAATAGTAACCCTCTTTTAAAGAGAGTAGTGTTTTATAATATTTATGTAATTATATATGTAATATATATCAATAATAGCAATACTATACTAAAGTTTATTCTAAACCACTAATAATGTGATGGATCAAATAATATGAAGTTAATTATTATGTGCCCAGGCCTTGATTGGGATCTATAATAGAGGCTAAAAAAAATAGAAGAAAAATCCACATCGTCCATATCCCTGGTATAGAAGGTGACCTTATTTTTTGTCACCATAGCAGGTCTTCATTGCATTTTAGTTCATACATATATACATACATACATGTGTGCTTCACAATTACATATAGATATGGATTTATGTTGATATGATCTTATATTAAATGGGAAGTAGCCAACAAGGCAGGCATATTTGTATGTGTCATAGAACAAAATCATATTCTAAGATTATATTTTACTTCACTGGACATAATTCTACTGTCCTGCATATGAAAGTGATGATGATGATGATGATGATGATGACGATGACTACTGCACTCAAGTTCAAGTTTATACTCCTTCTTCTAGGTTTTAAAGGGGTGGGAAAAACTGTCTTTGTTTTTAGTAATTTCACACTATTATATATGAGAACAAACTACAAAGCACTTCATAGTTGTCCAGCATAAATCTTAAAGAGAGAACGACCATGTAAATCTCAGAAACATATACATACATATGCATTACCACACACATATGCACTGGTGAAAATTCAATATACTAACATAACACAAAGACATATAGATTGGATATAATTATAATATTGTAAAAGTTTTTCCAACTATTAATTTTTTACATTGAATAGAAATATTCCTAGGTTTTGTTTGTTTTACAGACATCTCCATTAAGCTTGGTATTAGGGTACAAATAGTTTACTTACTTGATAACAGTAAACAAGAAAAAATATTTCATAAGGTCTCTCAACTATCCTTAGAACCTCTAGTGTTAAGTCTACCTCGATGATACCTGCCAAGAAATGCCTTGTGCAGAGAAATCTTTGGAGAAGTTTTTAATTCTGAAATACTTGATACTGGCTGATGTGTTTTTCTGATCATTTGTTTAATGTAAAATAGAAGAGAAATCTAACCTGACAATCACTCTTCTCTCTCTCTCTCTGACATTTGTGCCCCCTACACACAAAGCAAATCACACTCAGAATGAGATTATGATGCAATGATCTCGTTGTGAACGTTGCATTACGGCTCAGGCAGTACATAAGCGGTCCCTCGGCACCTGTGCTTACAGCAATTTGAATTTCTCTGGTAGCTCAGTATGATTTATGGCATATTTCAGACTTTCTCTTCATCAAGGGAGAACACTGTCAAGATCATGAGAGTTTTGCAACTAAGATAAAGGAGGGAAAGAGAGCATTTGGAGTAAACAGGAATTTGTGGTTTGTTATAATTTTGGCTTTTGAAACTGAATTGGTTGCAAAATTATTTTTGACAGTTTTATTCAATGTCATCTTGTGTACTGAATAGAAAAACCAATGGTGTTTATTAGTGAATCATCTATGGACTTATTCAGCCTTCAACTCACATGCAAAACACCTGTTTGAAGAACAAGTGCTAAGGTTTTAGTATTAATAGCAGAATATATCGTCAACAGGGATTCGTATAAAATTCTGCTGTTTATCTTTTTTGAAACTCCTGTTCTGGCCAACAGGTGGTTTCTTATACCTGCAGTATTTCATTTCCTCATGCACAGCTGTGTTAGAAAATGTTTGATTTTATGAACCACATGCCAGACTTGGCAATATTTTTACAATGGACAGGAAAAAGCAAATTGTATTGCTTCATTTATTTTTTCTATACCAGTAATGTAAATTTTCAGATTTAATATCACATGCTTTCTTCATAGTCAACTTTTGTAATATAAGCAGCTGTTTCTCCAGAAATATGGACAATAGCATGAATTCATCTCTAAATTCACATGCAAAATAAAACACTGCTGATGAAAGCTTTTTTTTGCCTCCTTTTTATTATTATTCATAAAATTCCCTAGGTATGCATGGTGTTTTATAGAGCATATAAAAAGACAAGGTCCCTGCCACAAAGGGTTTATAGTATAATCCAAGGAACACACCATGTAGAACAGCTTAGATATAGAAAATACATATTATTTGAGGGACAATCATAGAAGGATGGATAAAAAATAGATATTAAACAAGGATATAGGATCACAAAAGATATTTTTGTTGTTATATTATTAGGGCAATTTGTTGGGCGAGGGGAAAAAATGGAAAGTGAAAAATAATAAAGTTGGTAGGATACTGACTCAAATTTTATTTTCACATTCTCTATAGTGTTATGAATTTATATCCACAGAAATCTAAATTGCTTTACATATTGTGCTCCTGAAGCTGTACTAACATCCCACCTCCTCGCTCCATAATATGAAGGTTGATTTGAGTGACTTAAAGATACCATTTACTTGCATTACATTACATTATACAGTCATAGAATTATAAAAATTGAAACTTTTAATTTCAAACCCTGCAATTTATCAAATTTAGTAAAGTAAGATATATACTAAATTTACATTATATCATCAAACTAGCCACGATGGGTACAGACAAAACTAAACTGAAACTCAAGTTCTTAGATAGCTAGTTTAATCTTCTTTACAAAGAATGAACCTTCTTTTCTCTATTTTAATAACTGGGAATAAACACTAAAGTGTAAGAGTCCAAACAGCAGACGCTGCCTTCAGTTACTCTACCTTAAAAGTCACATAATGTCAGGCAAGAAATGATCTTTTCTGAGATTCAATTTACTCATCTGTAAAATGGAAATGCCAACAATATTAACATTTTATGTCTCGGATTAAATGAAAAGAATAAGTAGATGTAGATATCCACTCTACAAGGAAATGAGAACAAAAACCTTACATTGTAAAACTCCGGAATGCTGACATGGAACAAGATGCAGCTTGAAATGAGGGAAATGTTCTCTTTGGTAAGGAAATAAAAGAATTCCATGAGGAAAGAAAGAAACTTTAGAAAGAAGGATAATATATAAGGAGATATTCCTGCTTAAATGAGCACTCATGCATTAAGCGTCCATGCAGGAGCATTTGCTGAATAACCATGTACTGGTAATATTTGCCAGTCAAGGTGGCCAGGCCGACCCTGCCCTCAGCAAGCTGATGGTCTCATGGAGGACAATGGTCAGGAAGCAAATAACTTGCAAATAAAGATATTATTATAAATTGTGCAGAGTGCTACAGAAAGAACAGTGTGATATGAAAGAAGGGAGTCAAGAGCAGATTAGGAGAACTAATCTAATTTTAGCATTCAACGAGGGACACTTAAGCAGAGACTAGAAAATGAGTAGGAGTTCGGAAAGTCAAGAACAAAGAGAAGAGAGTTCCACTGGCCAGTTTTTAAGAAGACCCAGGGCAAGAAAGAACGTTGTATGCTGGGGTGGTGGGAAGAATGAACAGGGGAAGAGTAACCCAAAAAAGTTTTGAGACAGAAGTGAGGTGCATTCCATATTGCACAGGGTCTTTTCTGGCCATGTTAAGGAAGTTGAATTTTATTCCATTGAAATGAAAAGCCATTTAAGTTTTTTTTTAAAAGGCAGAACTTATGAATTGATTTGTGATTTACCATCATCACTGAAGCTGCTATAAGGCAAGAGGATTATAAAAGACAAAGAGTGAGAACAGGAAGCCTAGTTAAGGGTTGTTTACGTGGCTGAGGCAGAAAGTGCTGATAATGTGGGTGACCATACTGAGAATGGATGCAGTGGAAAAAGGAAAATGAATCCCAGATATGGTTCAGAGGAAAAATAAGCAGATCACTTATGAAAGTGATGTGAGACAAAGGAAGAGGAACATGTGAACATGCCAAGGATGATTCCTAATTTTCTAGACTGAGCATCTATGTTTTAAAAAAGCAAAAAAGTTGCTATGTAATGAGCTTAGAAAAGACTGATCAAGGTTAGAGTCCATGCAGGGGTATAGGTTGTATTTATTTATAATTTATTTTTCCTGGAACTATATTAACATTCTTGTTATGGATCTTTCAATAGAAAGGAGTAATCTAAATCATTTAGAGGGAGGATATGATATTAACATTATCTATAGAATTTAATCATGGGATTGTATAGTTACATGTAGAATGAAAACCAGGAGAATTACATTGGTTTTGTCAATTCTGAGCTCATGGGTGGTAGACCTACTTTCAATAATATTAAATCCATAAATATTTGTATTCTGCAGGAGTAGGTTCAAGAGAATGGGTGTGGGGATGGGTAACACAGAAACTAAAGAATCCTGATAAATAGCTTCATTTGATATATATAATGCCCAAGAAATGATGCATAGGGAAAAAATAGTTAACTTTCAGTTACTATTAACCCCACATACAGCAGGAAAAATAAATACCAAGGCTAGGGATAAATATTAAGAAAACATTAGCATAAAAATGCTATAATTGTAACAAAATCCTCTCAAGATACAAGAAATCATTTGTATCTATCAGTTGTTAAAAAAAAGTAACTAAGTCTTCTGAAGATAATGTATAATTAAAATATTTATTGGTTTCTAACTAAAATCACATGACATAAATCATAAAAGTATAAAAATGTCCATACATAAATCTTATGAAATTATCCGAAATTATATTTAAAGATTACATCTTATTCACGGCAAACCTAATGATGTAGAACTTAAACCATAAAATTATACATTCTATCGTTGTGTGCCTACATGTCAAGAAGTCAATATTCAATGTAAAAGCATAAATAAAATGCAACCCATTTAAAAGCTTCAAACTTCCTTTCAATTCATAAGTATAGGAATAATTTAAACCATTTTTAGACGTTATTTTATCTATCAATAGTAATTAATGCAGTCTTAATCTGGCTAATGTTAATGACCATCGTTCTTCCATAAATCCCAGTTAAACCAAGCTTATTAAGGGATAATTAAAGGCAGTCTTATGTGCACTGAATAAAGTAATGTCTGTTTTTAGAGTTGGAGTACATATTTTGTCTGATAATATAAAATGGGACAAAGCTTTTCAATTAGAAGTTTACTGGGCTGATTATTGATTTTTTTAAAAAAAAATGTACAAATGAAGTAACTGACAGCTTTCCTCTTTTTGTGTAGGTGTGCTTTTGAAAAGTGTAGCAATGTAACTGGAATCTAGTAGCTTATTTCCTGAGCTTGACCCTAGGCTCAGAGTATAGCAAATAATCAATAAGACACCCTTTAAATAAATATTAAATCAGGATCAACTAGTGAAGATCCCGGTTAAGCAAGGAATGTTGAGGATATGTAGAGGAGGCAGTATTACGTATGGTTTCAACTAATGTTGAGACACTGGAGACACTGGAAAGTCTCAGCTTTTTAGAAAACATTATATGAATGTTTGAGTATGTGCACACCTTTATTATTTTACCATTGTTTCCTACTGAAGAAATTTTAGTGTAGTGCTTACAACATGTCAGTGTTCTGAGAGCAAATTTAACCCAAATAATCCCCAAAGAGCTCCATGGAATATTTCAAATGATTATATCTATGATACTGATGAGAAAACTGAGACTCAGACAGGCTAAGCCAGGAGTGAAAAAAGAATCACACACACATGCAAAAAACAAACAGCCCTATTAAAGTTGGCAAATGACATGAACATATAAAAAAATGCTCAACATCAGTAATCATTCCAGAAATGAAAATTAAAAACACAGTGTGATACTACCTTATTCCAGTCAGAATGGCCACCATTGAAAATTTTAAAATAATAGATATTGACACAGATGTGGTGATAAGGGAATGCTTATGCAGTGTTGGTGAGAATGCAAATTAGTACAACCTCTATGCAGAGTAGTATGGAGATTTCTCAAAAATCTAAAATTAGATCTACCATTCAATTCAGCAATCCCACTACTGAGTATCTACCCAAAGGAAAAGAAGTCATTATCTCAAGAAGATACCTGCACCTCTGTGTTTATCACAGTATTATTTACAATAGCAAAAATAGAGAATCAGCCTAAATGACCATCAACTGATGGAAGAGTGGGAAAAGAAAATGTGGTCTATACACACAGACACACACACACAGAGACACACACATACACCATGGAATACTACTCAGCCATAAAAAAGAATGGAATAATGTGTTTTGCAGCAAGTTGGATAGAACTGGAGGCCATTATCCTAAGTGAAGTCAGTCAGGAATAGAAAAGCAAATACCGCATGTTTTCATTTACATGTGGGAACTTGGCTATGGGGATTCATGGTCATACACAGTGGAAAAATGAACATTGGAAAAACCAAAAGTGGGAGGATGGGACGGGGGTGAGGGAGGAAAAATTACCTAATGGGTATAATGTACCCTGTTCAGGTGATGGGTCCACTAAAAGCCCAGATCCCACCACTATATCCATGTAACAAAATTGCACTGTACCCCCTAAATCTATAAAAATTTTTTTAAAAAACCTTTTTAAACATCATAACAGTAGTAAAAAAGAGAGCCATATTTATACCCAAGCAGTGAGGCATCAGATTGTATGCTCTTAATTCTGAACCGCAAGGCACTGCTGTCTCCTGATTTTCACTTACATGATTTCTCTTTTTCTCCTTACCCCCAAAGACTCATTTGGGGGGACAACAGCAAATATAGAGTGCCAACATATTTGGAGCAGTATGAGGATTAACAGAAAAGGAAATCGGCACATGGGTGGAAAGCTGGAGGTATAAAGATGTAGGCATTTTGGAATTTGGGGTCAAATATAACTATATTGAGACACTATTTGTGGCATAAGGAAATGAAAAATACAACCAACTGCATTATGTGCAGAGATTTTTGCTTTGTTTTGTTTCAATCTAAATGAGAAAAAAAATAGGGCATTAGGTTCCTAATAGTATAAAAGCAGGCACATGTGTAATATATACAAAGAGAGTGAGAGAATGATGACATTTAATATTTGCTTCTACTATAGTTTTAGGGTACAATTTTTGAAAAAAATACATAAATTTGATATTGAAGGACAACATCTCCATGCAAATCTATTTCTCAGAAGCAACTTGCATTGGATAATGGATTGTTTTGACAAATTAGGCAATACTGTCGACTGGATGACTTCCTTACCTGTTTTTATCAATTCATTTCTCTTTTATTCATTGTTTTTGTCACCTTTATTTCTCAACATTAGTGATTTATATCCAACTAATCAGAATCCCTGGTTATTGACTAAATGTAATACTGCCTGCACTGCGTGAGTTTATGATACAGAAATTTCAAACCACAAATCACTCCAGATTCCTAGAGGAATAAGTAGATGTTACACAATTATGCTACAGTCTTCATCTCAAAAAGAAATGCTTACAAATAAATGATTCACTCTGGCTGATCATACTTTGAAATATCACATTATTGTGCTGAATCACATCTGAGAAAAATCACACAGAATAACCAAAGAGGCTGAAGAATAAAATGGTTACAAAGTTTCCAACTACTCTATGACTTGTTTCAAAGAAACACCACACTACACAATTAATATTAGAAAGTACAGATCTAAATAAAGCTTGCATATTCATTTTTTTGTGTAAATTGATCTCTTTTCACTCACAGGAAGTAGGCTTGGCATCATGGGGCTATATATTCAAAAGCAATCAATAAAAAAAACGTACAGGAACTGACAAACAACTAGTCAACAGAGTCATTTTTCCTGAAATACTCAGCAATAGCCTTTTAAAATAATTGCCATGGTCAATGTTACTTATATTTTGGTCTGCTCCCTTGTTAAAAAATAGAGTGGATGTCACACCCATTACGTTTTTTAGCTATCTGAGGAAGTTTTTCACTCTGATGATAAACTATAAGGGGACCATGATATTAAAATATCTAGAATGCATTATCTTTTTGTCAGCTTTACTAAACAAAGTTTTGAAGGCCAATAGATTATACAGGGGAGAGGAGAGAAAATACGTAATTTCAGAAAATATAAAAGAGACATACCCTTTGCTTATCCAGAACTTTCTTGCTAAGAATTTCTTCCTGATTGGCCAAACTAAAAACACTTCTTATTTTGAAGTAATCATTTTGAGAATTTATGTCTTTAAAAAGATGATGTCTGGGGGGAGTGGGCGGGGGTTCAATATCAACATGAATTAAGCCAATTATGGGACACATCTTTCTTAGTTGATAGAACTCAAAAACTGCTGAGTTACGCTTTGTGGTAAACATTTGGGAATGTTGCCAAAGCCGTTATAAACATTTCTGAGCTCACTTTTCCAGGGAACTCTTTTAAAAATCAATTAGAAGTGAAAGTCTTTCAATGCTAGTGTTTTAAAATGTCAAGCTTGTATTACTTTTTTCCTTGTTGTGCATCAATGGCAATATTTCAAAACCTGTATATTAAATTGATTATATTCTATAATTAAGCTATTAAAGGGAATAAAATGTGCAAGTGTACTGAAATTCACACCACAGCAGAATTGCTGTGGTGTGAATTTTAAAGAAAGTAAACCCAATTAGATAAAAAAAAAAAAAAAACGAGGAAGGAAAAGGGAGAAAGCAGGAGGCAAGAAGGAAATATAAATGTCTGCTCAGGTTTTCTTTTAAAAGCATGCTCAAGTATATTTATTGATTCTGAAAAATATTTTTTAACATTACAGGTCAACAGGTTAAAATAATAAATGCTTTGTTTATGATTCCTGAATTAGGGTTTTTAGAAAGTATTCTACGGGCAATGGCGGAGGATCAATCATGAATTTAAATTTACAAAACCAAGGTCTGTTCAAGAATTTACTATAATCAAGATTAGAATGTATTGATTTTAAAAATGTACAATCTGAATATACTTGAATATTTTATATGCATATAGCTTTTCTTATGTGTGAATGCATAACTAAATGGTTTTTCTAGAAGAGGATATCGTGAAACCTTTTAAAGGTAGTGCCAACAACTTTTTATGCACTAAAAATAACCTAACTGTGTGTTACACATACATGATGCTGTATAAAATTCTATTTTAGGAAAAGTGAGATTAAAATCCGTAACTATCAAAAAGTGTGCTGCCTACTCAACAAATGAACACAAATTTACTGTAGAGAGCAAAAGATTAAAATTCCTCATGTATGTGTAACAAACACATTGATATTAATTGGTTTGTCCTTTCAAGTTGTGTTTATCTCTTCATTTCCATCACAGTTTCAAAGGTCACTTCGTTCCATTTATAAATCCAATATGACAGAGATTAGTAAAAGCAAAAAGCAACAACTAAATGAGTACATCATCATGCAATCACACATCTCACAATTCATTTATCCAATTAATAAAAAATACCATCAAATGCTTTGTGGTGAGTTTTTCAAAGCATCAAAATGGTTCATGTCAAGATAACTTAATCACCAACATTTAGGTTCCACTGTGTAACAAATGCAGAGAAACAGTGAAATTACACTTCAGTGGAAAGACAGTCAAATAAACATGCCTACGTTTTTCCAAAATAAAATAATTAAGAAAATATAAAAATGAACATATTTCGTAAATTTAGTTTATATTTGTGATAAGTTACTGAGAGTGTTGGAAGCTGAAATGTAGGGATTCAATTGTGTGTGTATCTAACTAAATTATTTAATTGCTAAGGTATATATTATGATGAGAAGGAATCTAAAGGACTGAAAACAGTGCCATTATGTTCTAATAGAAATAGGTAATTTTATAATCTTAATGTTTATTTTGAAATATGTATTTTAAAATATTCTAAAACATGACCTTTCTCTTAATCCAGGCACACTTTTGGAGAGCAGCAAGTATATTTAAGAACAAGAAAAAAGTAAATATGAGCCTGTTTGCATTAAAACTGGTAACTCTAGGAAGCTGAGATTTAGATTGCTAAAGGAAATCATTTATAAAACAATGGTGACCACCTTGATAAAATTAGCATGTTTTAACCTTGATATTTTTGCATGAAATGAATATTGGTATTATGTTATCTGATAGATTCAATGTTTTAATAACCACCTCTCCAAAAACGTAGTTGGGATATCCAAATGTGAAGCAAGAGAGAGAACAAAACAGAAAAACACAAACAAGCAAAAGCAAGATAATCTAGAAGTCCTTGTAATACAATAATTTCAGCATTTAAATTGTAGAGATAAATAAAACTATTTATAAAGAGGAGACTAAAACACACAGAACAGATTAACAAGATTACTAATGATATAGCCTTTTTCAAAGAGATATGTGAATGAAATTAAAACTAATGAAAATTAATTTCAGAAATCTCTTTTCTTTTCCATAAATTCTATGGTATGGATTTGTGTCTCCTAAAACATTATGTGTACATAGAATCCTAAGACAGAAGCAAGAATACTCCTAAAGGCCACTGGATTTTGAAGTAGTCTTGTCACTCAAATGACAGAGTACCTGAGTATAAATTTTTAACCACCATATTATATTAAAAAATTTCATATCACTTTTACATTTGTTTATTAATTTATGCATATTTACATAATTTTGAGTGGGTAGGGTGATTATTTGGTTCAAACATAAGCTATCCTTTTAAGTTAAATATACTTTCTGGAAAACAAATCTAAGTAGAAATATAATCATTAAATGTTTTATGAAGATGGTGATGTTGTCTTTCCCTAGATATCCTAAAAGTTAATATCTTATATAAAACTGAGATTTTTTCCCCCAAAGATTCTAATCTGTACTGTTGAACAGTCAAAATCCCAGATGAATTATTCGTTTTATAAATTTTCACTTAGAAAAACGAAAAACTTTTCTGATAATTCTTGAAATATTGCAATTTTATATGAACTCAATCAATGGAAAGAGTTAAATATGAGCCATAAAGACATGCACAGGATGGATCAAACTGCAGAGTTCATATTTTCTTATAAATTGTTTTAACTTTAAAACACACATATATGTATAGATGTGTGTATATAATGCATATGACTTGAGACACATATACGTATATATCTCCTTTTTTTTCTTTGTCTCTATGCAGATTATTACTCCCAGCCTACAAATGACCCCAAGGAAGTAAGTACACTTCTTGGCTGAACAATTTATCAACAGCTTGAAGTGACAGGAATGGTGATTCAATCTTGCGTCCCCACATATCAGATGTAGGCCACATTCTTCAGTCTGCAGAACCAGAAAGGGAAAAAGTCCCTGTCGCATTTGCCCTTTCATAGAGATGGAAATATTATTAGAAAGGACATAAACAGACTAATTAAATCACAGCAGTATGGCTGGGATGACAGCTGGTACAGCGTGTGACTGAGAAGATCCATATCTGTGAGCAGGAGGTACTTCACTTCCAATCCATTCGCTATTAGGTGCTTTCAAGCTTGCTGTGCAGACATTAAATAATAACATATCATTTCCAAGACTAAAACGATGTAAAGAAATAAAAAAGGCTTTCTAACCAAGAAATCTTTTGTGCAACACAGAAAAAAAAAATCATTTACCACTCAGTTCTGCTTTTGAGATAAAGATGTAATAATGCCATTACCTTTCATCAGCAGGATCCTTGAAAATCAACACTCTTTGCTTATCATGCTGTGAAATACAAATAGAGCTAAAGGCATGGTCTGCGAGGCACTGCTGCAGCGATATTAACTAACAGATCTGCCCTTTGTGAAGGAAACCGTATCCGTTTCATTAGTGCAGACTCTAATTCAAAACTGTTGAAAATGAACTGCGCATACTGTTTTAATAACAACATTCCTAATCATTATCAAACTGGTAATTCTCTCAGCACTGAATGTAAGGGTCTGTGTTTCCATTATGACCTGCTGTTAAAGAAAACCATATTTAAATCCTCCCATATTTAAATCCTCCATTCTTTCCTATCTTCTAAATTATCTGGGTTCATTTTGGGGGAACAGGACATCAAGAGCATGAAAAGTTATGTATGCCACATTGTTTCATCTTAAGCAACTTGATCTTTTTAGACATTTATGTCAACTACTATATTATTTATTTATTATCATTTAGTTATACTATTTTGTATTCAATTTGACATGCCATGATTCCTACAAATGGCTTTGTACAATTTTGGAATATTTGCACAATTTAGAGAAGAATCACACTCACACAACCAGGTCCGGTGACAGGTGCATTGGGCTCAGAGTTATAAACTTATTTGTGTACACTCACAGCAATGTTGGACCATGAACAGCTTAGTAACATCTCAGAAAATACATTTTCTAATATCAGGACATCATGAGATATCTTAAAATATATATCATCAAACATTATATTTTACAGAACACTAAGTTGAGGAATTATTTTAATCATTTATTATCAATCATATGAAGTTAAAATATAAAACAAATAAAATAATGGAGGATCATATTAATGAATAAAATAAGAAATCTCTGATTTTAAAAGAATTGTACATGACCTGAGGATATTTTATACTAAATATTTGCTCCCACTTTATTTTTGAAGTTTACATAAACATTATAGCATGTTTATGGAGGTTGATAATGACCAGTTCCAGGACTTTTCTTGATGAAAATGTACTCAATCTCCTAGAATGTCATGGAGTTTACCACATAACATTTTCATGTGGATACATCCTATATTTCCTTATGTTTTATGATTACACAAGGATATAGAGTCAAATAAAATCATTTAATTTATATTTCTTAATATGATATGCTTGAATTATCAGGTTTACTTCATTACCCAGTCATTAGAGTAAATAATATTGAAACCCAACAAAACATTGCATAATATTTTCTAATCATGTCCTCCAACTGTCCATACAGATAAAAAAAGGAAAAGTCAGCAGGAAATGGAACAACCACTGCATTAAAAAAAGGAAAATATTCTCTGCATTCTGCTTCTCTACATCATACATTTAATAGTTCATATAGGAAACTAATAAATGTTAGTAATCATACTCTAATGATTTTATTAACATGTGGGAATGAATTGAGGAATATATACTCACACATTTTAGAGTGAAAAAATGTTATTTTTAATACAGAAATATATTTTTCCCTAAACACTCACCTGTTGTGATCAGTAGTGTTTCTATTCTTTCACATAAACAATGAAGATCAAAAACAAGTTATTAAAGAAAATGCAAAAAGGTGCCATCTAATTTCTATAAAATAATGAAAAATAGCTTCATAAAATGATCCATTATTAACACACTTGTGCCACTTTAAAATAATCTCGTTTTAAGCTACACATTTTTAATACTCAGAATTTTTCCACAATAACATAACAATATTAACTCTTGCCCAGTTTCTTCTAAGCTCTAATGCAAAGGATATATAGTACTAAGGTAGAAAATGTGGTATCATTTTTCTTATATTAAAAATAAATATTGTCCACCTTTATCCATCATATACAATGATTATACAATATGTAAATATATGTATTATAAGGTACTTAATGATACCTTGTTTGGGGACATTTAGTTTGGGTTGCATTTTAGAAACCATTGTAAAAAATACCTTCTTGACCTTTGCCTACTATTGAGTTTTCAAAAATAAAACATTTTATAGCCAAGAGGGAAATTGGGCATCTAGCTCCTTATTTATTAAATAGGAAAGCTGAGTAGTTAAGAGACTTATCTAAGTAGCTAAGTTATTGATTAGCTACATTATTACTAGAAGGTAAATCTGACTTCTATTTTTCTGTCTGCCCTCCTCCACCTGTTTGTGGATGTATCTAGAAGAACTTATCTTGGTCATGCTATAGGGTATTCAAATATTACACAACAATTTTTGATAATTTTGCATTAAATTAGCTGTCTATTCTTTATATTTTCACATTAGACTATCTTATTAAAAATACTTAACAAAGAAAAATGCCAAAAATGTTAAATATTTACAAACACATTAAAATTGGTGAAATAGTAGCTTAATCCTTTTTGTCTTTTATTGTTGGGGTGAGCAATTTTGTGTGAAATGTCAGAATATGAAGACATCTTTTGCATAGGGAATGATGCTAACCATATGGCCTATTCACAACCAATTGAATTACAAACCGTGGCAGTTCCTACACTTTTAAGAGATGCTTACGTGGCCTTCCATTAACGTTCCACTAACGTGACATTTGTGAAAAGGTTTATATTTGGACATAATTTCCTGACCATATGTGAAGCCACAGAGAACAAAAGCATCAATTAGAAGTGTTTACATATACATTGACAGCTATCAGTTCTAAAATATTTCTTATTTCATGTGTCAGAATCTTTTTGGACTTTTAGAATAGTCTTGTGTGTTTCCGTGTTTACAAGACCCTGACTATTAATACAGTTAAATTTTACTCATCAGGCAGGAAGAAGGATCTTAAAAATCATTGTTAGGTAGAAAAACATTCAAGTTAAAAAAAAAAAAACTTTCCACATTTAATCTGTTAAACAATAGTAAATTTCTTATGAATCAGTGATACTGTAATTGAACTGGAGACATTTTTAGAGCAAGCTTGCTTTGGCTTTTTCACCCTCCGATTTGGAATCTGCTCACAGTACTGCCAGCTTAACCAAAAAGGATTAACTCTCATATCCAACTGAGAACACAGATAATTCTCAGTAATTGGTAAAAAATGAAGATGAATGGGGCTGAGAGATAAGGAGCAATTAGCTCATCAGCAGTTACAGCTGTGCACTCAATCCGGATCCATCTCTTGAGTCTCGGCCCCTTTTAAAGAACCTAAGCAGAATAAGCATAGGACACCCCCTCCCCAAAAAAATTGCTATACCTGCCCATCATCTCTCTAGTCTTCCATTTTATTTCCTTACTATACAAAGACACCTGTCATAGCATGCTAT
Organism: Lepilemur ruficaudatus; assembly: GCA_963574885.1. Classification (NCBI taxonomy): domain Eukaryota; kingdom Metazoa; phylum Chordata; class Mammalia; order Primates; family Lepilemuridae; genus Lepilemur; species Lepilemur ruficaudatus. Next base: position 56,252 of record CAUYRT010035259.1, on the reverse strand, counting down.
GTAAATTACTACCTCTCTCAGGACCTATGTCTAAAGCCAATCTTCTTTTTAAACTTTTTTTTTATAACAGAAACCAAATGACTACTGTAGACACTCTTAAATTCCCTGTCAATCGTTTCATTATAGCAGCATCATCTGTTTGAAAATATAAGCAATTCCCTCATCTAATTATAGGAAGGATTTGAGGTTCATTAACATTGCCAAGGCAGAGAATCCAATGTGCAACTGCAGAGCTCTGCTTGGTGGCCTGCGTTCTCAGTTTCCTTTCGTTTGCTTTCTCAAGGTCTCCAAGACTTTTTCCTGAAATCATAAAATTAATTTTTTCCTTCCAAATAGACACGTGTGTTAGAGGAAAGGAAATGACTCCAGCATAAACTATTCTATTTCTGCAGGAATGGTTAAAATAAAAAAAAAGAAGGGGATGGTGAGCTAAAGAAGATAATGTTATCTCTTTATCTGCCTGCCTTTTTCTTCTTCTTCTTCTTCATATATTTGTTTGTTTTGTTTGGGTGGTTGAGGAACAGAAGGAGTAAGGAGTGAGAAATACTACTGAAAAACAAACGCAGGTCCTTATTTTTAATTGAAATTCGACATCCTTGTAACTATGGCAAGTTTGAGAAAATGAAAAAGAATCATATGTTTTGAGCATGTGAAATATGTTCAGATTTGTAGAACACCACATTTGTTACACTTGCCTATGTTCCACAACATTCGGAAAGAGAAAATACTGAAGTCTTAAGACTACTTCACTTCCTTAAAGAAATAACAGCCATTAGGGGGTTATGACTATAGTTTAAACAATGAGATTTTCTTGGGACATCTGTTTTGAGATCACATTTTGAATAGATATGAACTCATTTCCTACTAAGAAAGCAATCTACTATTGTTGATAGCTGTTTACCAGTTCTATGAGTCAGATACTAGCCAGTGGCAAAGGTCCCTCTTAAATCCTCCGAGTATTTTTTAAACTGTATACATAGTGTTTTCCATAAATAAAATGTTAAGAGAAGTAAAAATGCAGTCTTTTCCTGCCTCTTGGTAAGTTAGAGTCCACAAAATTTTGCACTTGGGAAAAATACTTAATGTATTTATCTTTAAAGAGTTATTTCCTTTGTTGTCATTAGTGAAGGGAGTAAGATACTAGGTTTAGCAAGTATTTAAATAACATAGAAACTATTAAGAGATGGCTCACTGTGTCAATATTTATATAGCATTTAAAAACTAGAAGCAAAATTAAGTTTCCTTTATTTAGACTAAACTGATTATGATTAATTTAGTATCCTCAAAAGCGTGCATAATGCTAAAAAAAAGATAAACAGATAAAAACATAGCTATGGATGCTATCAAATTGACCTTGGGTTCACCAGTTTAAAATTTTGCCTTTGCAATATCCTAGTCCCAATTTTCAAGCAGCATTTTTAAGCTGGTTATGTAGATCAGTCTTTAAAGCAAAAAAATAGCAATTTATCTAGCCTGTGTGTTGTGGATAGTGTTGCCACTAAAAAGAATCCAGGACATTTTTCCTTCTTATCTGCAATGTAGCTCATATCAGCCAACCTGTCACAAGATAGTACTTGATATAAACAAGAGATTGCAAAGACATCTCAGTAATCAATATCAGGATGGCTACAGTATGGAAACCCCAACCAGTGCATATCATTTGTCTCAGCATCTATTTCTATGGCCAAATGAAGCATTAATTCAAATCATAAATCTATGGTGATTTAAATCTGGGAATGAGCACCTGCCTGCTTTAATGATTTATTTTGTACATTTCAGTAAGCAGGAGATTTGTCCATATGAACTGACAGGTCACCTTCAGATGCCAGGAGCAGACTGTTTATCACCATGCAGACTAGCATCTCATCTTAGCAAGTAAATATTAAACTAAAAGAATCCAATTGATTGTGGATGAGGGAGAATGGCGACATGGCCATATATTTTACTCAGCGTGCTGAAGCCTCACTCGGCTCTATCCTGAGGTCCTCACTTCTTCCAAAGTGATCATTCTGTTGGAAAGATGTTAGCTCAAGGTTACCATGCAAAATTGGATATAAAATAATTATTTGTCAGACTCAAACATTTCTTTAAACACCTTTTCTGGTTAATTTTTAAGATTCATATTACAAACTGGAAAGGGTCATCTATAGCAAAATTATTCCATCACTTCACCAAGCCAAATCAAACCAAACCAAGCAAAAACAAAATCTATTTTCTGGAGCTGTAGGATTTATTTACAGCTAAGGGTAAAAAAAAAAAAAAAAAAAAAATCATTGCTCTTACAAAGGAAAGCCTAAAATGTTTAACAGAACTTGTGAGCCAGACGAGTACAGGGGGAAAAAGAGACCTGTACTGGCTTCAAAAATGTCACTGGATTTGGGCAAGACTGAGTAGCAACAATACATCATTTAAGTAGCTCCTCTCTGAAGGGTTTCACTACTTCTAAGAGCCAATTGATAGATTCATGAGAGCAGTATGTATTCTGAAATACAGGCCTTGGAGATTCTTGGGATTCCTTTTAGAATTCATAAGCTTCAACACCATTTCCTAACCACTTCACGGTAGCTGATTATCCGGGAGGATCCAGCACATCCTGCCTGCCTACTTAGCCCTCTCACCCACAGTTGCCTGCCCCTCGAGTGCTAGGCATGTATTGTGGCTATTTTGTATTCCTACAATGAGCTAAAATCAAATGTACAACAAAATCCAAATGAAATGATGTAACAACCGCCCTAAAATTGCCTCACAGGCCTGCCGCTTCACCAAGAATACTTAGAACAGGAAAAATGAGGAGGAAGCAGTTGATGGCAATATATAGAGGAAAAATGTAATTTTCAGGAAGACAATTTTGGAGAACTAATAATATGAATAGCAAAAACAACACCAAAACTACTAATCTTACCGGTGAGCAAACAATGTGATAAGCAGACATTGCAATAATGTAATAACCACTTGACAAATATTTTAATTCTCACCATGCAGATACTATTCTTTATGCCATTTTCCAGATGTGGAATGTTAGGCTCAGAAAGTTTACATAACTTTTTAAAGGCACAGAGCAGGTAATTGTTGAACACTTACCAAGACACAGGCATTGTCCTCAGAACCAGAGAAGACTGGAGCCACATAAAACCACAATTAAGCAATTGCTTTGATCTGTGAAAGCACAACCCCCACCTTCATCATTGCTCTCTGCCCTCCCCACCCTACCTCATTTCTTGCCAAACCGTCTTTCCTTGATCTCTAGATAAATACCTGGGTGGGGGGTGCTCAGGAAGGATATTATCATAAATCAAAAATTCTTAGAGGTCAGTAGCATGTGAGAATAGAATGAAAATGGCAATAATAACATTTTTTTTTTTTTTTTGCCCCAGTCAAAGATCTCTAATGGCACTGGTGTTAACAGAATTCCAAAGTATTAAGACCTTTTGAGCAAATTCAAGTAAATTTCTGCATTTGGTTCAAATTGGCATTGGATGGTATCAAAACTAAAAAACAGTGAAAACTGCCAACTAAATACCTTAATGGGGAAAAAAAGTCATTTCTTCCAACTACAATACAAAAGAAAATTCAAATTGTTTCCTTTTTAAGCCATTATGATAGCCCATGCAACAAAATAATTAATGTGAGCTACAATATGGTCAGTAGAGCAATATTATTACATACTATCAAATATTAAACATATATTTATGCTTAATTATGATCCATGTTCTCCTTATCTTGTGACTGTTGGCTTCCCCAGTCAACTTCTGCTCTACTACTGGAGAAAATTCAAATAGAGGTACCAAGTTTTAATATGTTTTGACTTAAATGTTTTTAAATTGCCTATTTTAAGAATCCCTCCTCACAACACCGAGAACACCCTGCATTAAAGGCTTACTCTTCAAAAATTTGGAAACAATCCAGATTATGTTTTGGAACGATTGCTATGATTTATAGTAGCTAATTACTTGTTTTTAAAAGTGCCCAATATTGCCCTATTTTATATGCCAAAGCAAAGGGCTTTTATTTTAAAGCAATGTATACTTAATAGTTCTAAAACCAACATTATAATTCTTTCATTTCACTTCAATACTGTTTTAATTTTTAAAAGTCTAAACTTATATGTGTAAACCATAACATAAACAATCCTCTGCCCTCCCTGTCTTCCCCCAGGAGCATTTACAAATGCAAGCACTGATATTTTCCTAAGTCCTTTTCAGTTCTAGAGCCATCATTTTTTGGTTTTCCTCCATGTATTTTCATCCTTCTAAGAATTGCCACCACCACATACTCTTAATTCAAACCCATTGCTGTTGGTCCTTGTCAGTTTCCCTTATTTAGTTCTGCTGAAAAGTTCTATTTTTCCCCTTTTTCACATTCAAAGTTGCCCTTCACCATCACTGAAACAGTGGTATTTTGCGTTTTGTGTATCTATTTCAAAATTACTTCCAACTCTAATATTCATGCCTAGTGTATGTTTCCAGGAAACTGTTGTGAAAATGATTATTACTGAAATCCATAGTATTCCTTCATATACCCTTAACTATGTCTTAATGGACTGCAAGTAGAGAGTTGCTGATTAACTTAAGAAATAATCTGCTAAAATGCTTCACGGAAGAGAATTGAACAGCCATGAACATATGTTGGATATAGTATCTTGTGCACGTCTTACAATATCTAAATTTCTCTTGTTAAATTATATTTTGAGCATGGTTTCTGCATTTTAAACAGAAACAAGACAGGATAGCAGTAGAATAAAATGTTTTACCACACCAAAACCCAGATGCTAAAGATTTGACTATAAAAAAAATTAACGCACATTTGAAGTTGTGTTTGACAAAACAAATTACCCAAATAGACATTTGGCAAAGATAAAACTGCTCATTTCAGTTTGAACATGACACTTAACTGTTCATCTTTCTTTCTTCAAAGAGCAGGAAAGAAAAACAAATCAAGAAAATCAAAATTGTATTTTTTTAAATGAGAGAAACATTGATAATGGTTATGTATAGAAAGAATTAGCATCAACATAATCCTTATTCTTGGCAGCATATGAAAAGATTAAGTTTATATGTTTTGCTGCTAATGATAGTAAATTTCTGACTTGATAACAAATGCATTAAAAGAATAAAAAAATGTAGGGTTTCATTTGTACAAATTTTTCTGTCATCTTAACTATACTCAATATTTTAGAATTCTGATGATTAATACTTATTTATATTATGGAAGATATTGATTGAATGCTTATAGTAGAAATTACAGACATAAAGTTGATCCTATAATAAAAAATAATGTTAATTATTCACTTAAAGTGCATGTTGTTAGAGAAGCAAAGTGGTGTGTTCAAAATATATACTATTTTGAAGCAAAAAATACCAACTTTTAGCATGGATAGCTGACAGCTTGGTTCTGGAAAAGTTAAGTCCTATAATTAAGTAGCAAAGTGATCCCCAAAAGTTTCAGTGAAAATAAAACTTACCAACACTTGAATTCATGTCCCCATTTTCAGAATCTGCTCCATGTTGGTTATTACTGGCATGATAGTTGCTCATAGCTTCTAATTTGATTTTTTTCACCTTCATTGCTTCGGCAATAGCTGCATTGGTAGCAGCGGCAGCTGCTGCAGCTGCTGCTGTCAGACCTTAAAAGAATAAATTAAAAATGAGGTAATTTAAATTCCGGTTTTTCATGTAATAGTTCGTGTACTTTATATAACACACACAAACATATATTAGAGTATCTGATTCCTTTATGCAACCCTCTGATAACATACATTCATTCCCAACTAGCCAATGAAACAGCAGTGATATGAGGGGGAGAGTGCTCTCTAAAATCCCAAATTAAATGTTAGCAGAAACATAATTCATACATAGAAGGATAGCAGTGGAAATGCAGCCACAATTACCTCTCAAAGAAACCAATCTGAATATGTCATTCCCTTCTTCAAATACCCTACCGCTGCTTAAATGGGGTGAGAAATCTGAACTGCTAGCTTCATCCACAAGGCCTTACACTAAGTATAAACGTACCTCATCACCCAGTGTCTTCATTGTTATGTCAAACACCAGCTACGTCGAACATGCCACCATTATCCATGCATGCCCTGCCTCTTCAAGCCTGTGCTCTCCCACATTCCATTCCCTTTTGCTGGAATGTTCTTGCCCCGCGTCTCACTTCCCTGACTTTATGTCCTCCAGCAGAATGATGCTTGTGTTTAGGAGTCTTACCTCAAGCATGGGCCCCCAGCTGCACTGACACCTTGTCTACTCTTCTGCCCTGGACCATGTTTATATCTGTGCTTTTATTATAGCATGTGCTATGTTGCACTGAGAATATCTGTTTGTACATCTGTTTTCCTCACTAGGTTGTGAACTACTCAACAGCACAGACCATGTGTTGCTACTCAGCTTGGTGCCACCAGTGTTCAAGGTGTTCAGAAATAAAATAAAGTATAACAAAAGCTAATACTTTGCTTCTAGTTTTTAAAATAAAGTACTGATTTAGGTAACATAAAAGTAGTTTAATCATCTTAATAATAACCCTATGCGATTGATCTTACCATTATGCTTACTTTACAGATTAGGAAATCATGGTCTAGGATTTAAAACAGAACATTCTAGTCCCAGAGTTGACATTTTTAATCACTATGCCATGAAATTTGTACAGAGAGCACAAGGGAGGGATACACATGAGATCAGAAATAGAGTTTGAGACAAGATCTTGGAAAATCAGATTGTTAAGCCCGTGCTATTTTGATACATTTACAAAGAGAGACAGTAAGCAGAGGTGTCTGAGTAGGGGAATAGTTTGTCTTCCTTAAGTGTATGAACTTCCACCAAGACAATTCACTTCAGCCTGGCATCCCCCGTCTGCAAAATGACAACACTGGAATATATGAATAATCTCTCCTAATTCTAAAACTTTAACAGTGTATGAGATGATATATATCTCCTCCCACACACAAATATTCTTTTTGCTATGGCTGCTTTAGGATTTCTGACTGCAGTGCTCCAGCCGTTTGAATTTATCTGTGTGATTTATTTCCATTCCCAGCTGGTGGATTAGAGACTGAGCACCACTCTCCTCCTTTTCCTCCCTACTAATCATCACTTCTACTTATTACAGCAAATAAGTTACAGCCCACGAAATTATAAGAAAGTCTTTTTACGTGGAAATCTCTGCTATTTTTTTAGGGGTTAGAAGAAGACTTCACCTTTCCGTCAGATCAGACCAAAGGGGCCCCGACAACCTTCTTCACCCCAATGCAACAAGACCTTCAGATCGGATCTGTGCATGAAAAACTGCTAACTGCCCCTTAAAAGGCACTGATATAAACTCAAAGAATCCATCTGGGTTTGATCTGAACATTCATTGCCTTTTAAGTCCCAACTTGAACTGATTCTCTCATCTTCCTATGATTGAATTTTCTCCCCAATTACTCATTTCCTTCAAAGATGTTTTAGAACATTTTCTTTCCTGTTCTCTTAAAATTCTCTTTGTGTTTCCCAGCAAAACTTTTTTCCTCAATTTTGCCTTGTCACCAGTGTGAACATCCCATTTGTCCCTTCCCTTTGTTGCCTGATATTGACCTATCTCCTATTTAAGACACTTCAAGGGCTTTGTATTTGATGTACGTTGCAGGCAAATCTTGTTCATAGTGTCCAAATAATAAAGATAAACCTGCAACTGGAGATATGACAGCTAGTATCATACAGATCCAAATCAAATAAAGTACCATAAAACATAACTATGCATGATATGGCCTTGGACAAACCATCACATATTCTTCAGTATGGTTTCTTCATCTGTGAAACCACTGTAATCCCAAAGGGAAAAATGTAAGGATTAAATAATATAAACCATGTGAAGGATGCCATGTCATGTTTAGTAAAAACAAGGGCCATGCTATACATTCTGGCTCCTTAATAAGAAAAATCACATCCTAGTTGTGATTCCCGCAGGATATCTGTAGACTGGCATAACCCGCTCAGCTAGAACAATAATATTTGCCCTAAGGGGTCAGCGTTAGCAGTTGACCTTTAAAAATACTTTTTTATAATTGTATTCTTTAGCTGATCATATGTATAGTACTCCTTTATTTTTACACTTGACAGTTCTTCCCAGATTTAAATATCTGATACAAATCCAAAAGACACATCTGTGTCTTACACTCACATACGTGTGCACATGCTATTACCTTTACTACAGTATTTTTTAATATTCTGTTTTTAGCCCAGTTTTATAAGGGCAGGAAGGAAGCTATGACATACACAACAGTTGCTGGTTTTAGTTCCACTAATTCACCTGGCTGTTTGATGAGTTCTCCATTTTAATTCTTTAATATCTTCCAAATTCACCCAATTTTCTCCCTTTCCACCGTCTTTTCCAACCAGTGCAAGCTTCCATCTTTTTCTTTCTTAGAAAGAATAAACTCTTAATAGTTTGTACTTTCCCTACCTCCAATCTCTTATTATTCATGGAGTAAGCAACAAAATTTTATGAAAATGAAGATCTGATTATGACACGCAATGCCTGTGCTTACGATCAAGTCCAGTGCTTTGCATGGTGGTCAAGGAGGGCCCTTTGTGCTCAGTTTCTCGGCCATCTTTGTAGAATCATCTGTTCCTCCTGCTCTCGTTTTCTCTCTGTGCTCCCTTCTTTCATTTCTTTTAGTGGACTACCTCATTCCTTCTTTTAAGTCAGTCTTTGGCACGCTGTTCTCACTTTCTGGAGAAGCTCTCTAATCCCCAGTTCCAGACCTGCATATGACTCCGTCATGCAATGGCTTAAATATTCTGCTCTCAGAGAAGCAGACTTAGGGGCCTGAGTCTTCATTCCCTACCTTGAAATACAACATTTCAAGAATTATCTCAAGGCTCACTCTTTTAAAGAGCTGTGCCTGACCTACCCCAACCAACTCCTCAAGTAGAGTGAGTGATCCACTTGCTTGTGCTCATTTTGACCTTGCTGTATGTGAGTCTGCCATCCCTGCTGTGCGTTAGGATCAGCCATGGAGATTTCAAGGCATGTAAATTCTGAGCCCTGCCATCTGAGATCCTGACTGAGTAGGTCTGGGCTGGTTGGAGCCCCTGCATCTGTATGTGTTTGGTTAATTTTACTATTCCACAGCTCATTTTAATGTGCAATCCGAGTAGAGAAAAGCAGTCCTTTGAACTATTTATTGCTCTTTTTGGGGAGGGGGAGAAGGCTAACTAAGGAGAGTGAGATTAGGGCTAGCTCCTCTAACTAACTTATAGCACTTAAAGGGCAGATATACTTTCTTATGGTATGTATCCCAAACATCGACCACAGTGCCATGGCACAAACTGTCACTGGATTAAAAAAAAAAAATGCTTATCAAACTAGATTACTTCCAAAGCCACAGGAGAAATGTAGTAATTATTTTGACAATGTCAATGAAAAGTAATTTAAAACGTTATTTTTGTGTTACAGTAAATGTGAATATACTAGAAGTAATAAAGCTTGTTAATTTAATATAAAATATAACTCTCCAAAGGTACATCTTGCCTGGGGCTGGAGAAGATCACAAAGGGTTCACCCTCCTCTGCATTTATGGCACTTCCCATTGGCCTTACAGTGGCCCTTTCAAATCCCTGATGTAACTCTCAAATCCCCTCCAACTTGCTGTCCCTAGTGAAAATGTAGCTTGCAATCTACACACTATCCTTAGGTACAGAGCCCATTGCATATGTTGTTCCCTAACAAAGTTACCTTTAAAAAAGGGAAAAAATGCAATAAATTCACAAAATAACTCAAGTCTTTGGTCTATATACTACATAGAGAATTCAAACTATGACATTTTCTATATAATCCAGAATTGTCCGATTGTATAAACACTGGCAACCCATAACATTTGGCACACCCTATTACCTTCTTTTATGACTCTTTTCTCACTTATCATAACTCTTCTCCCCGGGCCTCAGGTCCATGGAGATTTTTACTACCCCTACCCGCTACTTCCATATTTCACCCTGAAATGCTTCATGTTACAAATTACCACTGCTTTTTAACTCTTCCAAACAACCCACTTTTCCCTCAGAGCTAGGCAAATCAGTGTTTCCAAAAGTGATCATCTACATCAATTCAGCTGCAGTGCACGGTAGAGATGGAGGTTATCTTCCCCAAACCCGCATTCACAGAATCTGTCCCTGGGATGAACGGAGGAATTCGTTTTTGCATTTCAGCCAGTTGGTTCTGACGCTCACTGCCTTTAGATTATTCAATGGCAGTAAGTTACACTAAAGTGCATCTGTATCTTGCAATAAATGCTTATTAACCAAGAAGATCATCATTGCTGTGGTATTCAAAAATGACTATGTTTAAGAATCAATAAGGAAACTTGTTAAAATACAAACTCATGTTAGACCCCCTCAAAAAAAAAAATCAGAATTTTGAAACATGCTACTCTAGTGTGATGCAAACTTTGTGAAAACGAGGCTCCTTGTGCCTTTGAACTACCACGGCACAAGCACAGAAGCCAGTCAGGTAATGTAGAACACTTACGTATGTTATTGATGTAGTAGCCATACCCATTACTAACTCTAGCAATCGCTTACACATGTAGTAGAGTAACCACTAGAGTTAGTGGTTACTAGTTACCAAAATTACTAACTCATTACTAACTCTAGCAATCACTTACACATATGAATCTATTTGGTAACTAGTAACCACTAATTGAACAGTTTGAGTAAGTGCTCCTTATTCTTTAAGTTGTATGTTTTATGACATATTTCTTTATTTCATTGGAGGAAAAAATAGAAAGATGATATACATGTTGAGAAAATGAATGAATAAATGATCTCTTTCACTAAGGATTGATTAACTCATCTATTTTACCTTGCTAAACTTACCTTTATACTCAAAAAACAATTACAGTATCTCATGCACTGAGACAAAAGCATGTACTGAATTGAGAAGTCAAATGTCATATTTTATTTTTATCTTATAAGATTCTATACTCAATTTTATCATAAGCAATGGGGAAACTTAAATGCATACTTAAAATTCATTTTCCATATTTTTTTAGATGGTCAGGAGCCTAAGCAGTGAATTCTGAGCCCAACTTACATTAAGTGGTTTAGCTACAGGTGCTTTATAATTCCTCCATGAGTTTCCAGGAAAGGGGCAAGTACTTGAAAAATTTTTTCTTACTTTAACAACAGAACAAAACAACACAAACTTAAAAAGAATATACTTTCCACTGATAAAAATAATGGATTGGTAAATGTTTTGTTTAAAAAAGATGTCTTCCTTTGGAGGAAAGATAAAAGTCATATGTCATGCACTCCTTGGCCTCCAATTGGCCTTGAAGACAGGGACTGTACATCAAACTTAGGTTAATATCCTGTATGCCTTGTATGATGCAAATATATTTACGTTTCTTTTGCTTTCCTATTTGATCTTGACAAACTATCACTTGCAATTTAAAAGAATGAGTAAATTTTTACACAGAACTTAGAAAGATGGCTTTTCATATTATCGTCTGAATTATGATGTGATGCAAACTCACTGCTGTGGGCTTCATTCTGCTTTGCTTCTTCAGAGTAAATTCTATATTATTTTTCTAAATTGGCTATTGGTAAAAGTTTTATCTTGGCTAATCAATTTCTTTTACTTTCACTCTCTGATACTCCCTAAAGTCTTCTAAAGTTTCTGTTGAATAAGTGACCAGCATGGAAGCTACTAATTATCTAAGCTCATTATCATATAGGGAGTAAGTACGTATAACACAGTAGTTAGAAAAAAAGCAATCCAAAGAACCATACAAATTTTGGACAATGTGTATCAAATTTACCTGGAATAGGGAAGCAAATTATATAATGTCCCATGCTTCAGAATTCTCATCTATAAAAATAGGGACAACAATTCTAATGTCACATGGGTGCTATGAAGAATTAAGGTTAAATAACATGTGTGACAGCATGGGCACATGATAGCCAATATTATAAAGTACTCGTGATATCTATCATGTCCTTATAGTTTTACCTTTGCTCAGTTACTTGCAAAGATGAGAATGACAGAAGGTATCTAACAGCATTGAGTGAGAATTTAGCCCTTTGATAAATGGATATCTAAAAGCCATGTTTCTATCAAATCATTTGATTTAGCTTTCTACATTGATCAAATTTATCATAAAATAACTAAATTCTTCAATCTGTGCCATATTGATACAAAGCATTCACTATTTCAAATTCAATACCCTAAAACCAACCCATGGATTTATCTTTTGGAAAATAAGCAGTCATGGTTACTATTTAGAACATTATTTTACTTTGCAAAGAAAGTTTTTTTTCCTTCTGCCTTCAACTTTTAAAAAACGGTCTTTAAATTCTTCAAATGCCATTATACAATCCCGATCACTCTCTTTTAAAAAGGAAAAAAGTATCTTCATTCCATTTATTTCAAATAAGTTAGTACCCTTAGTTATAAATAGAAGATTACAAATGTAGATTATAAATATCAATAAAAGAGACACATTGCTGTCAAATTCTTTCTCTGATCTGTTTGTTTGCTCATTAACTTGAAAGGTCCAATCTTTGATCTTTGGTTTCAAAGACATCAAGATGACTTCCAAATGTTTGATATGTTGTCTACTTTTACATTGCACTCCATATAAAATACATTTCCCCAAACCTAATGGTTAAATAAAATGGGTTACATCCAAGAGATGGTAAGTATTCAAACCTTCCATATGATAGACTTTTTATTAGCCCATGTTACTTTGCTTAAATTTAGAACAAACACTTTTAAACATGCAGTAGGTTATAGCCAATGATAGTTATTATTAATATTCTGGAATTGATAAGTTATTTATGTCTGGCATTCTTCCTACTGATTATTCAGGGAGACAGGCGGCTTATAAATATCTCATCACTCCGCCGTCACAGAAATTTCATCGACAGTGCTCATGCACAGCTATTAGCAATATGAATCTAACCATTACAAGAAGGAGGAAAATCGAACATGTGGCATTAATACGCAGTCCTGGTTCCTAACCATCTGATAGGCAGATGGTGTGAAGCGGCTTCTCCAGCTGAAATGAAGGGGCACATCATTTAAAACCTTGTTTGCATTCTAACTGATATCAGTGCCATATTGATATACATGATACATCATGGCAGTATTTGAACAATCTAGTTTGTTTCAGTCATAAATGTTTACAGCCTTGTTTTTTTAATCTTATAAGCATGTTCAGAAGAGTGTATTTTTAATTTATGAAACCTATTGTTTACTTCTGTTGAACTAGAAGATTAGTGGAAAGCAGAAATATTAAATTACTTCAACCAGAGCAATATAACCAAGACAGATGAATAAAGTGGGTTTCTATTTTCAATAAGGATGTTAGCAAAGGAACTTTAAAATTAGCTCAGGCATTTTGTGCATTAAATACATTTATTCATTTAAACCTTTCAGCTATTTTTTCCCAAGTGGCATACAGAGAAACTTAATGCTTTACATAGTCATTCATTTAAAACTCTCACTGTGTGCAATTAATCTTGTCCAACAATTCAATTCAGAAAGTAAAACATCAAAAAGCATAGTTCAATTCAACAGTCATTACTGTGAAGTAATCTTTCTGCTGCTGACAGTTCCTATAGACTCTTTGCAAAACTCTGTTGAAGGTGCATTGTAAGCGCCATATGAGCTTGAATTACCACTCAGTTGAAATCACTCCAAGTCTTAGAAGAACTCTTGGCTCAATATAACAACTTGAAAACACCAGTACCTTTTTTTTCACCCTGCTTTTGCCTATCCTTATTTAAATACCAGATGTCCAAAAACTGACACTAATTTTCAGTTATTTTACTTCTCAATACTTTCTAAATAAATTGAAATTGTGATTGAAACATGCCTGTCCTCACTCTTGAACGATAAAATAACAAAAATGATAAGCAGCTAGAATAAGTTACTTAAATGTGAATCTGGTTAGACAGAAGATTTTGAGTGTGAACTTGTCTCTTAATGTCCATTAGACTGACTTTTCTTGGCCTTTGAAACACATTTGTATTCTACAGAGGAAAAGGAAAATTGATCTTTGAGGCCATTAAGGGCAACACTCCCTATACCAGTTTTCAGTTTTTCGATTGATTAAATTAGACTTTTAAAATGTTGGATTAACAAAAAACCCCACTAATTTGGAGATATACACAGTAAAAACAAATGTGTTGTTATAATATTAATAGTGACTGATAAAGCAAATACTTGAATAGCTTAAAATCCCAATTTCCCAATGTGCAGGGTTTAATAGCAGCAGTGAAGTCAGAAGGAGGAGACAACCTGGGGCTGTCATTTGGCCATTTGTATATCATTGAAGAATGTCTTTGGAAGTTTTTGAAAAGCTCACTTTCTTATCACTAACCCAGAATCAGGCTGAAATATAACCAACGAAAAATTTTTAATTACTAAATTTTTTAAAAATAAAATGACAGCTAATTGATTTAAAGTTGAACTTAGCACAACAAGCTCTTGAATATATAACTTTTAAAAAAAATTATTATGGGTACATAATAGTTGTATATTTTTATAGGGTTCATGCAATGTTTTGATATGGCATACAATGTGAATTCACATTGGATATATAACTTTCACTCTACCTTTATCATTATTGCCTTTAGTTAAATATTTCTAAACAATGATTTGGGGTCCTAAACTTATGAAACATGAGGACTAGAAAGACTTTACCTAATGTGACCCTTTTATTTTACTGATGATCAAACTTAGGGGCAATGAGGTTAATTATTTCTATAAAGTCACACCATTAAATAATGATAAAGTAATCCCAATTCCCTTAACTCTCAGTTCAGCATTGATTACACTGACTCTACCAATAAATGTAAAAGGAAAAGTACAGAATACAGTAAACTATGAAGTCTTTGAAAGAAATGGAACCACTTTGCTAGCAGCTTATGGATTGCATAGGAAGGTGAAGTCATAGTTACTCAGGTGATGTCAAAATATAAACTGACTCTGCTTAGAAATATGATCTAAATGTTAATTGGTAGTTAAGTTTTATAGAATTTAGAGCATTTGCCATGGAAACAATGGTCATTCATAACTTACACAAATACCTTTAACCTATACTATTGGTGAAATATATTTATGATTTTTGCCTGTTGTGCCAATATCTTACATATGGCACAACAAAAGGAAAAAGAAGAGTGAATAAATTACTCCTCCTTGCTTATCTTGAATATAAAACAAATTCTAACTGGAAACAAATTGAAATAGGCAAATTTTGACTCTAATTTTCTTTTATGTACCCCTCTCATTTTATCTTATTTTTCTATTCTCTAATAAACTGGGCCTTCAATATTCTCATGTTGGTCTAAAGGCACAATACTTCTTACTACCTACATGACCCATCACCCCACATTACTCAGGGAATTGACCCCAGGCAGGTGGATCTAACTAGCATGAGAGTGACTGACAGTGTCTGACATTCTAAATGGATGTTTTTAAAAGAAGCCACTTGTTAATATATTGGTGGAAGTTCAGGGAATATAATAAGTGAAAAGAGGAAAGGTGCTATAAATTTAATTTCCTGCAAAGGAATAACCTCACTGGCATTTCAGCCTAAGAATAATCTCCACGAATGTTCTACTTTGCTCAATATCATGTAAATCCTTGTCCAAATCCGTTGATACTTCAGTAAGTCTCCCTTTTGTTTTTTTTCTTTTTTTCGGAATCCAGGTAGTAAGTGGGGCTCTGCCGGTGTGTAGTTGTTAGCGGGGAGAGAACGTAACATAAAAACAACAGAGGAGGCTATTTTTACATGTAAATCTTGTTTGGGGGTAGTTATCTCATGAAATAAAAATAGCTAGAAGAGATGCGGCCATAAAAGTTTTCTGATATAATAATATAAACTTTTTTCAAAGAAAAGACTCATGAAAGAAATGTATTCATATAATATATAGAGAACACACACACACAGAGTACTCTTTCTTTCTGAATGGAGGTCAAGGTCTTGGTGGGTTGGGAACAATACACAAGCACAGTCAATGGGTAACAATAGGAAAAGAGTGACCAGTGGCTGAGGCAGTATATTCTTCACTTCTTCCTTATTAGGTCTTGTATTTAAATCGACATCTCATGTAGTCTCAATAATCAGCCTACAGGGTAGGTATTTTCCTCATTTGGTTACAATGAAAATTTGAATGGGGATAGGCTTGGAAGAAGGTGTTTTGAGATTGCAGTTTTAAAGCTGGATCATGGAAAAGATCAATCCTAGTTAATTTAGAAAAACAGATACTATCATGTGATAGGGAACATTCAAAAGAAATACAGATTGTGGTCTGTAGTCTCAAGTGGTTGTCATCTCCTAGAGGGTGGCATGTCAAATGAGATGAAGCCTTTGTGTTGGCGCAATTTCACAATCATGATCAAGTTACTTAACTCTTTGAGTGTAACTCAGACAAAATACTTAGTTTGATTATGAAGCAACCTTATACTTTATTATGCAAGAAATAAATTATGTCTATATTTAAAACTATTTATTTTATAAGGCTTGATTAGTATATTCAGCCCAGCTCAACTAGGAACAGAGCCAGTGGATATCAGGGAAGAATTACCAATGGGGTTAGTATTATATTTTTCACTTCTCTTTTTTGCTACAAAAATCATTCCAACAGAGAGAAATGTTTAATCCTTAACTACAACAAGAAATGTGACACTTCTGTGTATTTTGATAAGAACTTTTAGTTTGTTTCAAAACAATAGTAATTCATAGAAAACCCTCAATCTTCCTAATATCTCATTTTAGGAGCAATGTCTGTGGTTATACTAATCCAGTGGCTTCTCTTGACCCAATTTGTATTGCACCATGAGATTCTATTAAAAGAAACTAAATCACTGCAGTAGATTTATTCACCTTAAATAATTTAAGCTAATTGAAAAAGAACCAAACTAAAACTAAAACACTTCTCTCAAGCATTCAACTTCTGCATGTCAATTAGTAATTTAAATAACCAGCTAATCATGACAGCTTTGTGAGAAACACGACCTGTTCTATGTACACATCTCTCTAGTTCCACTGAGCTTCAGACAGAAGTAAACATCAACTCAGAGTCAGCAAGTATGCGTATTTCTTCTGGAACAATCAGGTTATTCCAGTAAAATGTTTTCATTGATGGATTTGATATTTTTATTAATTTTTCCAATTTTGAAAGAAACAGAAAAATAAAATATCTATAAATTTCATATCTATTCACTCATTTGGCAAGAAGTTATGACATTTTGAATGTATAACATGACATAAGCAAAACAAAATTAGAAACATTATTGTTATCTACAAAGCTTACTACATCATAGAAACCAGAAACTGAATTCCTATGGGTTGGTTTAAAATTTAAGACCCCAGCTTAATATTATTATTATGTTTTATTATTGTTACTTTTCTTCTTATTCTTAAGCAAAAGTTATTAAATATTATTTTGATTAAGCCATGTTAAGAATGGCACACAATGTTATTACAAATTATAATATTCTAATTGCCCCATCACTTGGAATTCCATTTGTAAAATCAATGGTTATTTTTGTCATGCATTTATTTAATTTTCTAATTCAGCCATTTGTAATACCTGGAATATGTGGCATAATCATACGTGTGACAGTCCTACAAAGAGTTTCAAAAGCTTTTTGCAATACTTTTACCATACATCTTTCTTGTGAGAATTAGAAAATTCAAACATAACTTTATCTTGGAAGTAAAGCCTTTTGAAATATTGCTAAAGTGCACACTGAATAAAGACAACACACTTAAGCAGACTTTTCTCCCTTTAAACAGCATTCATCTTTTCAAAAGCAATAGATTCTCCGTCCACACAGAGTCTGTTGCATTATTCATTTCATGTGCAACCTCATGCTGGACCATAAATTGTTACTTTATCTAATCAAAGGAGACTTAACTCTACAGAAGGTCAAAGGTTTAATTTTGTGAAGTATTATCTTACGCTATGAGTTTAACCGAAAAATAGAAGAAGAAAAACAGCCAAGAAACTGGTAATAAATGAACCTTTATTGCCTCAGGCATTGGCCTAGTTAATAAACTTTCATTGAAGGTTTCTTTCAACTGTTACGGACAATGAGAGGAAAAAAATCTTAAATTACAGCCATGTGTGACTTTTAAAGCAGTCATTCTTTTTTATCTCAACCTCCCTAGCTCAGGAAAAAAAAAAAAAAAGAAGACAAAGAAAGATTGTCTTCGATCTCTTAACCAAAAATGTATGTTTCTAAACAGATGAAAAAGTGCAGATAAACTTTTCTAAAAGCAGAGGTCAGCTTTGAACAATATTTTTTACAATGCATTCTTTAGGTGTTGAATCTTAGAGAAAAATCTCTTTAGCTCAATGTAAAACTCCAAAAGGGAGGAGGAAGGTATGTTTTCTTCCCAAAACCCTAACTCTCAAACTGTAGTCTCCTGATTAGCAAAACATAATGCTTTATAATTTCATCATCACTGCACAAAGTCATTTATAGCTTTAATGTTAATTAAATGCATTGTAAATAAGACATTATCTAAATACTATCTGGCCTGTTTTAGTGCACAAATCCTACTTCTCCTATTGTCAGAAACAAAAACACTAGTAGCAAAATAATTCATTTAATTAATACACGATTAAAATTTTTAAGAGGAACAATGATATCTTTTTAACTGATATTCTCAAACAACAATGGTCTGTGTGTAGTTTTTATTTCAGTATTTTCTAGAGAAGAAAACGAACTGAGTTCTTCTCAACTATATCCATTTCTTCAGGAGGCACTGTGTTGAGGATGAAAATTATGACAGCCTCCGTTTCAAAATCTTTATGTCCACACCACAGTACAAGTAAGGTGGGATCCTCACGTCATCAACAGAATGCACATAAAATGCTAGAAAGGGAAGAAGCAACGTGCTGCATCTTATCTTCAGATACTCTCAAAGAGAAAGGGAAAGAAGGCTGGCTCTGTGCTCCTAACAGGACCCCCTTGCCAGGTTCTACCCACAAATCACAATGTTCTCAGCAGGGCACCCAGCCCTCTTCCCACCTAGTAGCATTCGGACTGAAGTGGGGCTTTACTTCATTCCAGGGACATGTCCCCAGGATGCTATGTGGCCACCTTTGAATCTGAACATGATGGTGAAGCCATCACCAGCAGCACCAGGTGAAAGCAAGACCAGGCTCCCTACTAGGAAATACACTCTGCACAGCTGGAAGGCAATTGAGTTCTGCCGGGGTCAAGGATGAAGCACGTTTATACCTGCAGCTCTCCACCTCTTTCCTTTATTTGCCAAGAGTAGCAAGAAAGGCTTCTGGAGAAGAGAAGTGTGCAGAGATTAAAGACAATCTAACCTGAATTTTGAATGGGGAAAAATATCAAATTAAAAAATATCAAATTCTATGCATAGGATATTGAGGATAAAAACACAGGGTTTCTGAAAACATAGTTAAACCTGGATATCAGAATCGGAAGCAAATTGACATAATCACTTTTCATGAATTATGAACTGAATAGGTTTTGATTTCATTCAAGAAACCATGAAGTGTTGCTCCAAGGTTACAAGGGGAAGCCCTGTTGGAAGAGCAATTGACAAACATGATTTCTTTGCCCTACTTTACTTTCCACCTAATTTGTATACATGCACATAGTTGGGGAGCTGAAGAATGAAAACGTGAAGAAAAATGAAGAAATGACAACTACTTTCCAGCAAGAAACACTATACTGGAACGTATATAGTGAATGACAACTTACATGTATGCACATAAATGATTTAGTAATAGTGAGGGTGGCGTGCTTTATAATTTCAGTTTTCTCCTTTATTGTTCTTTGAGAGAAAAAGGCTGAGATACATTTAGAAAGTGACCTCAAGGTCAGAGAAGCATGGGAGAGTAACAAAAGCAGGTATCTCAAGTCTAATTCTTTGTTCCATTAATCAAAGTTTTATGGGTTTGGGAAAGTTGTGCTACAGTACACAGGGAGGATAAGAAAAAAGAAAGATCAAGGGAATTCAAAGGATTTATTGAAAGTGCAGACAGTAACTCTGACTAGTGTTTTAGCTAGATAGACACAATTAATTAATTGTAACATTGTGAAACTCTAAAATGCTGAAAGAACGTGCTCATGCCTGCAATGCAGTAATGTAGCAAAATACTTATAATCTTTCAACCACCGGGAGCTTTTGTTGGTTTTTTAACCTAATCCACAGCTTGACATAGATCCTAGGGTAATAGAACACAGTTCTTTGATTGAAATAATATCTAAACATTGCTGTACTAGCCTGGTGGCCTAATAGAAGTCTGTGTTTCTGAAACTCGAGAAATTCAAGTTTGGAAACAAACTCAGACACTGAGCTGTGGCTTGAAAGTCCTTCAAGAAAAAGCCTTTGAGACCAGAATATGCCCTTTCCGGTTTAACAGGGCCAAAAACAGATATAAAACTTTGCAATCGTTTTTCTTCTTAACAGTGACATAGTCAAAGCAAACCATTTTCTTCAGCCACTAAAAAGTTACTAATAAAACTACTGTGTTGATAATCACAGAGTCCAATACATGGCATTTAAAAAGCTAAGAATTTCAGAAGTGACCCATTAGCCCAACTTTCTACAGTTGGATGTGAAAACGTGAACCATAGCTACAAGTTTAGACATTGTTGCAGAGAAAGTTGATCCATATATTTTGTGAAGCTTAGTCATGTGAAATATTTCAAGTTGTTCAAAAGCACATTAAAAATGCCTAAAAAAAATTTTCATATGAACCAATTAAGGGGAAAAAAAAAACCTCTGTATTTATTTTGTTTTATTCAATATACCTCAATTTGCAATAATGATAAGAATGCCACACTTGAAGATTTTAGTGAGATCGGAATCATTTATAGGTCTGCATTTGCAGCAATAAATACACTCCGATTAAACTCTGAAACACAATTGCAATAAAATCTCCATTTCTTTGTGCATTCTGATGAATTTCAAAAAGTAAAGAAAGTATGCCATCACTGTTTACCAATAGTAAGACATCTTGTAAAAGCGTTAGACAAAAAGTAGGTGAATAGAGAAAAAAGAAAGGCATGGGTAGCCTTATGTATACCTGAAGCTATAAACAAATGATGGTTGTATGTTTGGACAATATGTCTACAGTGTTTAAGTAATGAAAATGATTTTTACTTAGTGTCTGTCATCTAACACTATCAAGTCAGTTTATAAATGTTAATAAAAATGATACTTGGATGACAACTGAGACAGTCTGAACACTGTCACAAATGTGAAGTCTTGGCATATTTTATCATTACGTTGTAAAGCATGATCTGGGAAGCTGGAAGGGAAGTAGACAGTAACTAAGAAAAATCCTCAAATTTAAAAAGTATATCATCCTAAAAGCATAGTAGTCCTGTACAAAGAGGTTCCAAGAACACAAGTAGGGTTGGTTAAATCAAGAGATCAACAATATCTAGTAGCCAAATTTTTTCCATATTTCCTTTCTGCTGTCTGTTGGCAGATGTCCCGGTGTTAACGAGTTGGCTATGGCAATTCCAAGAATCCAACCAAAAAAAAAAATTAGCTGTTCATTCTATATGTTTGTTTTCATCCCTCAAAGAAATCTTTCCCACAGGACATCCAAAAGACTCTCCCCTGAGAACTCCTTGGCCATACTGTATCATCTGGTCAGGCCCAAACCAATCATACACAAAGACAATGGGAGCAACAAGACTCATACCTGGGATGGAACATAAGGCTGAGGCCTCCGAAGTGCATGGTGGGAGGAAAAATGTGAATACCTCCATAAAATTAAGATTCAGTTAGAAAGGAAGAAGTGATAAGTAGCTACTGGATAGCAAATAACAAGGCCTGTGACAAAAGTTTTCTGGGGAATATTAAAGAAAATAGCTACCAACCTCAAAGAGAAGCCCAATTACTTTGCTGTTTCAAATATTCTGACATTTTAAATCTTTCCTATGCTTGCTCAACAGTTAATTAGCAACTCCTAGTTTCAGAGGATACTATCATTGTTTTTCTCAAGACACTACTTTACTTCTTATAATGAAAGTCTTGGTCCTTGCACAGAAAAGTTCCATAAAACTGTATCATGACCTTGATTTTTATATTTAGAGCTTCCAGGAGCAGAAACATGAAATAGCACTCAATTGCTTTGAGTTTCCTTTTCTAATTCTAGTGGGAGATACCTATAGACTAAATAATAAGATGGTATGTCTACAGAATCGATAATAACATGGTGTCCTTCATTTGATTAGCAGACAATCAAATGTGTGACAATGAAATGTGAAGACCAAAAACCTGGTCACTTTTGAGCTCTATCTAAAAGACACTGAAACATTTCCAGGGACAGTAGGATGGCTAAATCTGGCAGTGACATTTTTTCAATGCTTTGGTACAGTACTGGCCTCATTTGCCTCATGTTCTTCCTTCTTAATGGCGCAGACCAGTGTAGAAAAACACGAAACAGCAACAGCAGAGCTCAGGAAACGCAACAGAAAGAAAGGTGAGGGGTGGAGGGCAACAGCAGTTTTAAGAGTAAATACATTTATTGTCATGTCAATGCTGTTTGGTCTTTTCTTCACTTCCATTTTTGATATCATCAATAGGAAAAAAAAGAATTATTTTAAAAAGTTTAAAAATCAGCAAACAGATGGTATGGGACAAAGAATATTGGCTTTGAAACCCAAGATCTGAGTTCCCATCCCCTCTCGGTCATTAGGTAGATGGCTTCTGTTTGGAAAATCTAATCTCTGTTTGTCCCAGTTAACTTTTTCCCAGCTATGAAAATGAGGATCGTGTTGCCCGGGTCTCACAGAATTGATGAGAACATTAAATGACATGGGATATATAAAAGATGTGACACATAGGTGTTCCACAATGGCAGTTTCCTTCCTTCCTTTGTTTTGCTATCATCTTATCACAGCAACCGCCCCCCCCAGTTTTGTATTAGTATCCCCATTACTGAAGGAGCCGTCACTACTTGTGCAAAACAAATGGCAGAATCAGGGCCATGAAAACACTCCCATAAATCTGCTCCTTCAACTATTTCCTAAGATCAATTATGTAACTTAATAAGTAAATATATCCTGCATAAAGAATATTGCTTTACAAGTACAGTCATTCACTGCATAACATTTTGATCAATGACAGACCGCATATACAATGGTGGTCCCATAAGATTATAATAGAGTTGAAAAATTTCTGTTGCACAAATACCATTGTGTCATTATTCCTTTCATTGTTTAGTACAGGAACATGCTCTACAGCTTTGTAGCCTAGGAGCAATAGGCTGTACTGTATAGCCTAGGTCTGTAGTAGGCTGTACCACCTAGATTAGCGTAAATACGCTGTATGATGTGTGTACGATGATGAAATCACCTAAAGCCACATTTCTCAAAAAGTATCTCTGTCATTCAGTGACACATGACTGTACTTGAATGGGTGAATTCTGGATCAAATTTCAAAATTATATAAAATTTAGATCACAACTTACTAAGGGACCTCAGACAAGTCACTTAACTGCCCTGGAGGTGGGGCTGATGATAGTAACTACATGTCACGGTGGATGTAAAAATTAAATGAGGTAATACATGTAACAAACTTCACCTGTGTGTGGCAAAACATAAGCATTCTATATATGTAGGCTATTGTTACCGTCTTTGACATCGAAATACACTAATATTCATAACTAAATCCCATATGGAAACTAATTTTAAGACAAGCACTAGATTTTAATTCATGCTCTGATCAAAAGGAAAATAAGCAAATATTGCCCAAAAAAAGCCCAAAAGGATCCACATTATCACTATAAAACACATTTTCATTACACACATCTTGACTCCAAGATTATTGTATTATTAGAAATATATTATGGTGAAGTCACACCAAAAAAAGAGATTCAATTAAATGGATATGAGCAAAATTGCTCTAACAAAAATTCTAAAAGAGTTTAGATTTTAAATATAGAGTTACTAAATTATCTGATTCAGACATAAGAATTGGTGTTGTCTTGGAAATCATCTTCCCTAACCCCAGACTCACATTATGAGCAGAGGCCAGAACCAAGTTGGAATCCCTGTATCTTCAAATGCAGCCCAAGCACGTTCACCTTCATAACAAGTTGCCCCACCACACATACATAGGCTTTTTAAACATGTATTTGCACCCTTAAATATACTTACTTTTTTGTACTTTTTATTCACATTGAAATATCTAGGAATAGTGGAGAATAAATAAAAGAAGATTCAAATAGCTAATAATACCGTAGCTGTTTCCCCAATATTCCATAAGAACAAATAAATCAATTCATATCAAGTTCACATCAGCAATGTTTCATTTACCATTACATTCATTTCATGGTCACTGGCTAGTTTTGTTACACAGACAATCTTTAGCTGTCAAGTAATTCAGTATATAAGCAATACTTGGTATATCACAGCAAGAACTCACTATAATATCTAAAGGGAAGTATTTCTATTCTGAGGAAAGTATAATTTGTTTCCCATTTCCCTACACGGTTGGTTCTCAAAATCAAGCTTCAATTGCGCATCCACAGATATCATTTACTGAACAGAAGTTACAATATTTAATTTTAACTTATAAATGTGATTCAGATTAAATGATAAGTATATTATCCTAATGTGTAAGAAGATATTTAGATTTTCAGAGCGTGTGGTAAATAGACCTATTTAAACATTATTTATATACAAGGAATACTCCTACCTTTCTCTCTATGTGATAATGGGAGATCAAATCAACTTTTAAAACAGGAAATCAGGGATCTGTAGAATTCTAAGAGGCTCTAGACTCTGTCTTCCTGCATTCTAATTATTATTAAGGCATTATGATAAAAGTTGACAACTACATACGATCTTTCAACACATACATTTATTCACATAATAACTAAAATTGACAGTGCATCTTCATCATAATAAATTTGTAAGAATTATTTGATGTTAATAATCCTTATGACAAACTATTTTAATTTAATCCAAGTTTTAAGACACACTTGAAAGATAAATACAAACAAAACCAGCCCTGACATTCACTTATGAAAAGTAATTCATTATGAATAAGGTAAAATTACTGGCAATTACTTAAGCATCTTATTACTTTTCATTGCTAGTAAAAATATGCAAAGGTCATTTGAACTCACTGTTATATAAGCTGTCTAATTTTTATTCTAGGTGCAAAATATAGTTTTTGTAATCATTGTAGTATAATATATGTAATCTCTATAGTAGAGAAGAAAAAAGCAAAGTATAGTGAAAACATAGGCGCCCAATCCAATACTTGTTGATTTCATCATAGAACTATTGTTATAGGTCTTTCAAAAGCCTAGGAGTAGGCTATGACTCTGGGAGTTTCCAGTTTAATTTTAATCCTTTAAGGATTAAATTCAAATTCAATCCAAATCCTAATTTATTAAGTATCGACTATGTTCCAGAGACTAAAAAGGATAAAAAGGTACAAGATGATCTTTGCCCTGAAAACTGTAAACTCAATGAGGGCAGAGATTATGTCTTGCCTGTTCACAGATATTTTTGGCACCAAAAACAGTATCTACAGAAAATAGAGCTTAGTGTGTGTTGAAGACAGTTATGGAAGAAAAGAGCATGAAAATGAGGGAGAAAGGGAGAAAATAAAAGAAAAAGCAACGAGAAGGGAGGGGAAGGAAGGTAAGAAGGGAGAGAAGGAACAAAACTTGCATTTTACTTGGGGAAACAGATACACACATAATTATTTATAACACAAGAATGAAAGAGTGAGCTGTACTAGAATCACACTGTGTTTCTGTTATAACTCTGGATCATGAAGATTAATTTAGACTAGGGGATCCACCAAAGTTTCAGGCAAGTGGTAGTATTGAGATAACTCTTGAAATACAGGTAGAGATTTGGTCAATGGAACAAAGGAAAAACAAATATTGCAAGGTAACAGTAACAACAAAAAAGAAATAGTGAATAAAGGAACAGAGCTAGGAACATGTTGGACATATATTGGGAACATAATGTTTAAAGAGAAAGATACATGGGGTAGGGAGGCCAGGAGGACATAAATATGAAAAGGAAAATTGGTGTCACTTTATAACTGTGCTTAAATGCTATTGCAATGGAGTTTGACGCTCTAGGAAACATCAGTGGTATTGAACAAGGGAAGTGTCATGGTTAGAGTGTTGCTCACCTATAACCCTACCCATCAAACTCCAAGGCTGCCCTCCTAAGCTGTATGGCCCCAATCAGAGCACATATGTGGCTGTGTCTATGTGCTTTTCTTACAGTCTTACCCATTAGACAGGTACTTGCACAATTTTTTTGTTTCTCATATATATCCCAATATCTAATACAGTGCTCAGCACAATTAAATTGGAGGTTACATGGAAAAAGCAATGTGGTAGACCTCATTTCAAATTCTGAATGTGTAACATAGTAGCTGGGCTTCACTTCTCTGAACCTCAATTCCACCATTTCTAAAATAGGAATAACAGTACCACTTTTAGAGTTGTAGTGAAGATTAACTTTTTATGGGAGACAGAATAACGTGCACCACCACCCGCCTCCAGCCAAAGATGCCTTAATTCCTAGAATCTGTGAATATCTTTACATATCTTGCAAGAAGGACTTCACAGATGTGAGTAAATTAAGGGTCTTGAGATTGGAAAGTTATCCTGATGGCCCAACATATTCAAAGAAGTCCTCAAAATAAAGTCAGTAAAAGAAGGTGGAAGTCATAAAAAGGAGATGTAATGATGGACGCAGGGTTTGGAGTGATGTGCTTTGATGATGCACGAAGGGGACAACGAGCCATGAAACGTAGTAGCCTCTAGAAGTTGGAAAAGACAAGGAAATAAATTGTTCCCCAGAGCATCCAAAAGAAACACAGTGCTGTCACCTTGATTTTACCCCGTAAGGTTTATTCCAGATTTCTGACCTTCAAAATGTAAGACAATAAGTTTATGTTGTCTTAAGCTAGTAAGTTTGTGGGTAAGTTGTTACAGCAGCAATAGAAAACTAATACTTTTATATGTGTGTGTATATATATATATACACGAATATATACACATATGCACAGAAACATACACACCCAAAATAGAGTAGGTGCTTAATAAATATTTTCTTCATGGATTAATAAATATTTCCTACCTAAATTTATTTTTTTTGCATCAAGACAAATTTAGACAAAAATTGAGGTACTGTTATAAAAAGACACTGTACTAGCCCAAATACAAGTAGGAGTGCCTGCAATAGGGAGGAGGGGAGGTAGGGATGAAAAGGAAGGGTGTCAGAATCATTCAAGAAAGAGAGTTTGATCTCTAGGTAGACTATAAGTACGAAAAGGTGAATTTATGGATGATTGTTACACAGGCCAGGCATGGTGGCTCATGTAATCCCAGAACATTGGGAGACTGAAGTGGAGGGATCACTTTAGGCCAAGAGTTTGAGACAGCCTGGACAACATAGTGAGACCCTGCCTGTACAAAAAATAAAAAAATAATAATAATTAAAACAAGATCAAACAAGATGATTGTTACAGTCCAGAGTGAAGGACTATGTGATAAATCACATAGTGATAAGTGTGTGATAAATCAATTCCAAAATCAGAAACAACCAATAGAAGGAAATGCAATTTTGAGTGTTTACATCTTGGGCATGTTGCATTTGAGGTGAGAAATGATTGCCTGAGAATAGATTTTAGCAACATACATTTTGGAAACTGTTAATCATCAATAAGTTTCCCAAAAGATACAAATGAAAGTCAGGGGGAAAAAGATTTAAAAATTTCCTGGGCCTACATATAAAGAGTGAGACATAGCAATGAGAGGTTAGGATCAGAGGTTGCTTTCAAGAGAACAGTGTCACAGGAAGGATGGCACAAAATCTGGATAGCTAGGGTTCAGGGACAGATGAGAGGAGAAAGAAAGGCAACAAAGGCTCATTACTTTTTCAAGAAACCTGAAGGAAAGGCCCAGACAGTTTTGAAGAGGTAAACTGTCTGGTCAGGTAATGAAGGCTTCAGCATACTGCGGGGAACAGGGAAGATGGTCAGAATGGACACTGAAGATGCAAAAAGCAAAGGAGAGAATTGGTGGAAGAAGGAAGAGAACGGATGAGCAGTGGGGGTGACGGTGTTAGCCTCTTCAAGGGCAGGAGCATCCTGTGTAAGAATAATGCTTGATTAAGGTTTTGGCATTTTTGGAATCATGTATATTTAACCAAAGATGTAAATTAACAGTCTAATTTGACTCAATTTCTTTAACACACATTTAAGAATGCAAGTGAAAAACTGGAATCTTACAGGAGAAAGCATTTGAGACATGCACATCATAGGATTCTGAATATATCATATGATATTATTTATATATTTCATATTTTATTATGAAAATATCTGAAACATAATTTTAGGAAACTATAATCTGTATTTGAACTAGTATCTCCCACACATACATATGCACAGATATTCATGTGTTCAGAAAAGATTATATCTATAATGTATGTTCATGAGGCAGGCACCGTGTCTTATTCAATACTTTATTCTAGCTCCTAGAGCTATTGTTGGTATACAAGGGTTGTCTGGAAAGTATCTAGCCATGTAATATGAAAAATAGAAATATTTATTGAAGAAAGATACAAGATACAAGAAGCACTGTACATAGGACAATGACACCTCAGTCCCCTTCAAAGTAGGCACCTTGGGACCTCACACAGTCCTCCCAGTGTCTCTTAACCTAACCCGTACACGTTCCCCATTCTCAGGTGTTCTGCTTGTTGCGGGTCTTCCAGAAAGTGCATCACTTTCAAAAGATTCTCAACAACCTTTGAAGCGTTTGTGCCACCCTTTTATTTGTGCTGCACACCCATTGCATCGCCCCTGAAAGCCTTCTGAATCATCCGAATAGATTTTGTGGAGGAATGTTCAAGCTTAACACAAAATTTGATGCAGATTTGTTGCTCTACTCACTCAGTCATTTGGAATGCGAGGACCACACAGTACACATGCTCACTCGATGGCATCTAGCACCCCACTGCCCAGTACAGTTACGCCGTCATTGTTCACGCACGGGCATTCCAGTCCAATTGCCTTGGCTGCCATGTTTCATCGGTGTCGTGCAAACCGTTCTCATTATTCTAACAGTGACTGGATACGTTCCGGACAGCCCTCATATACCAGACTTTCAGCAGATGATTAAACCCTTGACAAGTTTTTCAAGAGAACAGTGTTACAAGAAGTGTCCTGAACTTCTGAGGAACTGCTTAATTGGCATTTGTCATGCTAGATTGCATTACTACTTATGTTTCATATGACCTAGGTACCTAACAAATGCACATGATTTTAAAGATTACATAAGAGATCACTGATTGGCCTTTAGAATTAGTAACACATGAGGACACACAAACGAAACAATGAGGTTATCTCTTTTTCATCTAAATGATTAAAAAAATAGGCTAAATGCTAGTACAGATTTTAGCTGAGAACCAGCACTCTGATAAATATTTACTCACTTAGTCTCTCATTCCTCCTCCCCACTGCAGACTGTCATTTCTTTCTATCTCACAAAATTAAGTCATGCCAGTCCCCTGCTCTAACATCTTTGACATTGCCCCTTGGCTTCAAATACTTTATCTACAGCAGTGCTTAGGCTTTCATAATCCATGCCTCATCCACCTTTCCAGATACATCACTGACCAGTCACCGCACTGAGACCATTTTATACCCTATTTAAATCTACAAAGAATCATCCTTTATTTTATTGTTTGATCTCTGCATTCACTACTCGGTTTGCCGGGAATGTCTTTCCCTTTATTCTATGCACAGTAATAACACCAACATAAATTATGATCTCCTAGACAAAGTTTTTATTAATTCACTGAGCAGAGTTGATTATGTTTTCCTCTGCATCATCCTTTAAATTTTACAGAAATCTTAACTACAGCCACATCGAACTATATTGTAATTATTTATTTACCAGTTTGTCCAATTACTATATGATTTCTTGAAAGTAAAGGCCATGACTTATTAAATTTTCTTTTTGCTTTCATATGCCCTCCATGGAGCAATCAGTTTTTGAATGAATAAATGGCGATACTTCAAGAAAAAAAATCTAGAAAAGGTAGAAAAGTGGACTCGAATGCTCAGTACAGCACATAATTGAAAAAGATCATTTAAAGAGCCAACAATTTATCCAAATTTGAGTCTTCCCAACTCAAAAAAAAAATGAGACTCTATCTTTCTACATATTGCAAGTCCAGATTTGTTAGCTTAACAAAAACACACCTTTGGTTGAACTATATGAAATTGCTGATAGTTGACAGGTTTTGACCTATACAATCACCACTTCATATGGTTCGACATATTTCTATCATTTGATGACAAGATTCACCTTTGCTAGCCAAGTTCCGTGGAAAAACCAGTGCAATAAACCTGGCCCCTAAATCCACACTCAAAAGAAACATACTCTTCCAAATTTACTCACAAGAGAAAACATTCGTCCTAATGCCTATAAACATCAGCTGGTTCTAAAGTCAACAGGTCACATTTACCAAAGAACTAAAAGTAAACTCTACCAAAAGAACAGCAAAAACAACCCAAGCCTGAGTGAAGAATGACTGTCAATAAATTCACCGCCAGTGCCGCTCCCTAATCTGTCCTTTCCCCTTATCTCAGAAGGCTATTTCACTCGGCAGACTCCGAGCAAAGGCAGACACTGCACTACCCTGCAGGCTTTAACCCGCGGTAATGGTTACACCTGATGCCCGTGGTTATCACACCCACTAGGACAGCATTCCCTTCCTAAATCTTTTCTTTATAGTGCTTTCCTTCCTGGTGTGCTTGAAATATTAGAACATTAAGGCTGCAAAAATAAAGCCTAAGGTTGAATCTTTAAATAAACTTTCTATTTATCAACCTATATATATACCAAGAGATTACTGTTTTGAAAAGTAAGCATATTTCTGAAGTAGTTACTATCATTTGTTCTAAATCCCATTTTCTTAGAGTTATAAAAAAATTCTCAGAACTGATGGATTACATTGAGTTTTCAGAAAACATGAAAAGAACCACTGCGACTATAGTTGGCAATGCTGTGATGTACACTTGAAATTTGTTAGAGTCAATCTTAAATGTTTTCACCAGAAAAAAAAAGATATTTCTATTGAAGCACCACCATTTATATATGTACTGTATGCTCAAAATATATTATAGTAAGCATTATGTTAATAGTTGTGCTACATCTGTCTTATGCATGGGTATGTGCATAAACACACACACACACACACACAATTCTAGGTGAGAATGATGTGCAAAAAGGTAAGCAACTACCTAAAATTATACAACTGGTAAATGGGGCAGTAAACATTCAAATTAGATATGTCTGCCTCCAAAATTCACACTCTTTACTGCACTATAAGTGGGCTTCAATGAACTGAAGAAATGACCCCTAAATGCAATTGTAATTTGTGAGTACACAGAAATGTGTTGAAACTTAAGTTTTCAGAACTATTGCATCACAAATGTTAAATTCACCTCTATCTTTACTCTGAAATGCTGATATTCAAAACTGATCCCAAATACCTACGGAGCGATGATATGACAGATGATTTAGAAAAAAAATCATTCTAACAGAATATAAAATGACAAAATATTTATTTGGTAGGGAGATAGGTGAAGAATGAAGAAAGACAGGCTTAGAGGAAAAGTTGGCAGCTTATCTACTCTTAAAGAACATGTCTTACTTTGCAGTGGTATACTGACATCTGATTCTTCCGGGATCTATATGTCAGCATTGATTTTTTCTTGTGGAATGTGACCTCTACCATAGTTTAATCAACTTTAAAGAAAAGTTAAAGATGTAAAACTAGAAAATTTTCAGATTGCCCACTTGAAATCTTTGGAAACAATTTGTTGCTTCAACTTTCTGCAAGATGACTTCCCTGATGGCTACAGAAGGCATGGTTAGAACTTCTGGATTTCTCAGCCCTGGTTAATTGTGCCATTCAATTGACACACATATCATAATGCTATGCTATGCTATTATGTTATATTTTTACTGTTAATTCCTATACAAGTAAGATTTATCTCTCAGTGAGGTCTTAATCTCTTGAATACAGACACCAAGACATCACTTGGTAAACCCTTGACTAAGGCATGGCAGGTTAATATCAACGATGCCTCTTTCTTAATCTAAGCTCAAAATAAAAATAAAAAAATAAAATCTTAGAAACAATATGTAAATTTTTTAGTTTACTGAATAAAATAGTCCTGGATAAGAATAATATTTCATTTTTCCCTCTCCTTTTTTCTTTTGCTTTAACTTGTTAGAGTTTGAATTTTATTCACATTCTCAAGAAAACTTTGTATACTAAATGTCACCCTGGCATAAATTAATCAGCCAAAGAAGAAAAAAAATCATTAAGGAAAGTTCTGGAAGAATTACAATTTTTATGAAGCATATAAATAAGAAAGTAAAAAAATAGTGCATGTCTGTAGTGCTGCTTGGGAAGCTGAGACAGGAGGATCCCTTGAGCCCAGGAGTTTGAGGTTGCTGTGAGATATGATGACACCACTGCACTCTACCTCAGATAACAGGTGAGATCCTGTCTCAAAAAATATATATGTATATAAAAATAAAAAATATATTAATTGGCCAACAACTTAATAAGCTTGATATTCTTTTATAACATACTTCAAAGTTTATCATTAACAAGTTTTTAAAATTCAGCCATTTGGGATTTAGGGTATTGGTCTTTATTTAGAAGCTCACTGTTCTTGCCTCTTTCTGCCACTCATTTAATTCAGTCCAGTTCCATGCTACATTTAGCCACATCAGTAAACTACTTCAGATCAGTCTTAAGTGTGATTTCATATGCCTGTGTCATTCTTTGTGCATTCCCTGTTCATTTTGTGTTCTTCCTCACTATATACCCTAATCATACTTCTGTTCAATCCAAAGTCTTAGTGTCAGATCAGGCAACTCTCTCAGCTTTTATTTTCCTTAATTTGATTATTGGTTTATAACTTTTCGTCTGCCTACTAAATAGGGCATCCAGTCAAAACATCTATTTGTTAGTAGATAACTCTTTAACTCTAGGAAAATAGCTGACTGAGCTGCTTTTATAAGGCCACCAGTCTAAGTCTAATATAAATTTTCTCTCTTTGGTTTATCTTGCCCAGAATTTGAACACATTTTGTTGATTCTTCACTAAACAACCTTGTTTTCTTTTCTTCCCCAAATTTTTTTTCTCCTTTATTTCTTCTTCCCAAATATTTTTCTTAAATTATAAATGTTAGTTCCTTTCATAGACTGTTATTCTCTCTCTTAAATGCTGACAAATTAGCTTTCCCTAACGACATAAAAACCTTGTATTATCTACAAACATTTCTGAGCAGTCAATCTATACTTAGGGGAAAGAAGATGAGTTTTTAAGTCAGATACATATATAGACACAGATATAGATATACATGTAAACATACATACACATATATACTGATAGTGTGGTGTGTGTGTATTGCATATAAAATCAAACACTGTCTCCACTACTTCTTGGCTATTGATCTTTGATCAACTAACCAACCTGAGACTTAAATTCCTCATATTATTAATAGAGCTAATTGCATGCACTACACAGGATTTTGTGAAAAGTAAATGACAGTTGGTACATGAAATGCCTCCTCGTGCGGTGCCTTGTACATGGTTGACACTGAAAAATGCTTCCCATTTATTCTTTTTTCACAATTTCCTTTGGTGCTCATTTGACTTTCCGGCACACACATACACATGTGTATAGTACAAAATGTTAGGAATGCACTGAATCTCAAAATGATTAACATATAAATCTATATGTTAGCTTAATTTACTTTCAAAAGCATACTTACAAACTTAAATAATTTTTCACAAAGTCAGTAAAAATGCACTTTGATATCCAGTCTTAAAAGGGAAAAAAAGACTAACTTCTATTAAATGCCTTAACACTAAAATGAAAGTGTTCAATGACTCAAAATAAATATTTCTGAGGCTTAACTCTATAGTCTTAAATATGGTATATCTATGATATAAGTCACTAAAACGCATAATGTTTGAAAATACTGTTTGATAACAATAATTATACTGATTTACTACCAAGGTAATAAAAATGGAATGCATAATCAGTTCTTAGGAACATATTTGTTGTTCCTATTGCATATTATATATTATATATTTTTATAACACAGTCAAAATTGATTTGGAATTTGAATAATCAAAATTCAGTATATCCATATAATACATATCAAATCATATTACTTATTTTAATGTCCTTCACTTAGCCTAAATATTCTCATGTCTGAAATATTAGCAGCAATATATTCTAATTTGATTATTTAGAAGTTAAAACTTACATCATTGTATACCAAAAAACTAGAAACTCTATAATTTGAAGAACAGATCTTACTGGCATATCTTCATTTTGTAAAGAACTAATACCAAAAAAGTGTACATAGTTTCAAAGACTATAGTCTCTAAAAATATCTCTGTGAAACAAGCACACATGTACTTCCTTGATAAAGATATTCATTTTCATTTTTAAATTTTTTTAATTCCAAAGACATCTCTTCATTCTCTTTGCTCTTTTTAAGAAAAAAATCTGAAAATTAACCCCATTTTTAAATTAGGGTGTTAAAAATCTCAGGAGTGTTCATTCACATCTTTGGGCCATAAGCAATGCCTTTTAAGCAGAGTATGAGATTCTTAGAACCATAATATAAGTTACTATCTTTTTTATAATAAAAAATAAGAAACAAAGTATGCATTTAGAAGTTCTAACTATAAGACAGAAATTAATTTACATAATGAATACCAAGAGAGAAGAAGGAAGGAAGGAAGGAAGGAAGGAAGGAAGGAAGGAAGGAAGGAAGGAAGGAAGGAAGGAAGGAAGGAAGGGAGGGAGGGAGGGAGGGAGGGAGGGAAGGAGGGAGGGAGGGAGAGAAGAAGGCTCTATATATCATTTTTTTCTAAAAAATGGAATACAAAGAGTGGCATAATCATCATGTTTTTGACTCTCACTAAAGGGGGCTCACAAACTCACAAGCAGATATTGTTACATTAAAGCAATTTCAATGCTCTAATAGAACGTTATGTATTTGCAATGGAAAGTTACTTGAATTTCACACTGTAGAGCTGTTAGTGGTAAGTAATTATACAACTGTATTTCCAATGATGAAGTCCCATCACTGTGCTTGCTCCCTTCCCAGTGGAAGATATCTTGTGAAGCAAAGAGTGGCTAAGGGATTCAAGAGGAGGAAAACACATACCATAAAATATAATTAAAAATTGTGGAGGCTGCATATGACAAGAATAACCATAAAAAACAGATACAAACCAGCTGGCTGTTAACAACTTCTGAGTTATAAAAATCTTAAACCTGCTGTAAAGCACTCAATTCGATTTACATAACCACAGAGCTGACATTCCTTTTAGGTTCCTCTGTTGGGGATTTTTTTTGACATGTTTTAAGGCAACATAAAAAGCAACTGTGAAAAGAAGACATGTATCATCTTACACAGGAATTCATTCCTGCCTTAAGACTGGGCTTTCAAACGTTAATCTGAACCTCTTTCCTCAAACTGGAAAATATCTTTAATGGACATTGGCTGTCTGATTTTACAGCATTATTCTTCAGATGTTCATGTTTCTAATAACATTGATGCTTTCTGTGTGTGTTTTGTGTTGCGCATATTTGAGTCATTGGCATTACACAATTTCAGCTCCCATCCAAGAACCAATATCCATGTCTATAAGAAGAGAATAATATTTTGGTCAACCATGACTGAAACAACTATAATTTCTTAGGAACCTAATGATGCAGACAGCATTCTACAAAACTAACACAGCTTGCTGTAGGGAATTAAAAATAAACAAAATAAAATAAAATCAATCGTACATTGAGTGAAGTTTTGATGTATAAGTGCTGGCAGCAGAAATTGCCCAGAGCACAAAATGAGCTTTCCCGTTTGATAATTTGCTTGATTCACTATGTTGCTACATGCAGGGCATTTTATGCCTGACTTATATTTAATCCAGTCACCTGCTTAATGTTAGAAGGGTCATAATTATATACAAGGGTTTTGAACATATAGTGTGTCAATATTTCAGGTCTGACATAGAAAACATGTATATCCACTTTGAGGTTTAACCATTTAAGTTATTTTTGGTAATAATTTGATGTAGAGTTTTAACAAAACATAAAACCATTCGGTTTTCACTAGAAATAAGGTAAACAAAGGTATTGAGGTCAGGAGACAACCTTCTTAAATGCATAAACTGGGAAGAACAGAGGAATGGAGATATGGATTCTAACTCTTACTCTGCTATTTTTTGGCTTATTTTGAGCAGTTAAACTAAGTCCAAATATCTCCACATACCACATGTACCACAAAAAGTTGTTGGGAGACTATGATACAACGTATCAATCCCTAAACTATGAGTTAGGACTTTAAGTGAGTCTCTAAAATAGTTTCTATTTTATGTGTAAGCTGCTTTTTGTTATGTTAGGTTGCCTTAGCAATTAAAGTAACTCTTTCAGTTCTTTAGCCTGTGTAATAATTTTAAACAGAAATTATTGCTCAGAAAAACAGAGAAATCAGTGTAGTTACAGAGGAAATAATAATGAATTTACTTTTAGTCACTGACAAATTTAAAATGACAACAGGAAATTCAACTGCAAATGTCCAACATCTAGTGATAAACGTAAAACTGGTTGGTTGGAGAATACTATGGACAAAGTGATGAAAATAATGAAAAAGGAATTAAGTTCATCACAGAACAGCATCTAAACAGGGAAAAAAAGAAAAATAAATTTTAAAATCTCTACATTAGTTTTTCCTTGTTGTTTATTACAAAGAATAACAGTAATAGTAGTTATTAAAACACACACACACACACCAATGACCCATAAGAACAATTTTAGTTTTGCTACATTGTTTTATCTTAAGTAAATATGAACTTAATCACTTGAAAATGCCTTAGCACATAGCAAAATACATTTCCTGATATCTTTTAAATGTAATTTTTTATTAGGTAAAATATTATCAGATCTGTCAAAGGACAGATTAAAATATCAGGAAAAAAGAATGAACATTATTTAAAATGTGCCTGGAATATTATAGCATTTTATGTAATATAATAATTAATGGAATGTTATTTAATATAGACAATCATGTAATTAGATAAGTTAATACATCTAAATATAACATAACCCTCTCCTGTTGAATCAACTAGCAAAATTAAAAGAATTAAAAATTAAATTTAAATAAATAAATAAATATGACATAACCAAATATGTGTATTTCAGATTTCAAATAGCTAACTCAACAATTATATTGTTTCCATACAATCTTGAAAAGGAATATAAATTTCCAGATTATGTGTTTCCAAAAGAAAATGTCAATTGAAAAGTTTTAGGGAAAAATGACTCCTTGAAATAAAGTATACTTCTATTTCACAGGCATATTGAGTCTTAAAATTAATAATAATAATAATTGTAAAATTATCCTAAACATAAAACATCCCTCTACAACACACCTGGGAGAGAGTAGTGAAGGTATTTCTAATGAGACTTTGATGCAATAAAGTCCACACAGTTTCTCACTGAGCTAATATTTGGACCTTTTTCCCCCTGACTTTCTTTCCCATGAGTGACACTCATTTGTCTACTCCTGCCTTCTGGAACAATGGAGAATTAATCTGTAACCTCTGTTAAATATCTAGAGACATTGATCATTTCCCTCCCCAGAGCCCCAATTCTTCTCTAAATATCCTCATTTCCTTCCACCAATCTTAATAAAATGCCTTCCACTTCTGATTACCCAGTTTGGACAAGTTGTTTTCTACCATGACCTCTCAAGACATAACAATCACAGGTGAACACAATACTGTTGACATGGTCTAAGCAAGCAAGGCTGCTGCCAAAACACATGTACAGCTCATTAGCACCGCCATAACTTATCAAATTGAAAATGGACTTAAGTGAATCACCACATTACCAATAGTACACTGAGTTTTTGTTACCCCTTGTAAAAATCTTACCTCAAATGTTATTGTTAGAAGTGTTCAGGGCAAAATAAACTGATGGATATATGTTTTTTTAAAAAAATCATTATCAAAATATAATAATCAAGCTGAGGGCAGTGGTGCATGCCTATAATCCCAGCTACTCCGGAGGCTGAAGCAGGAGGACGGCTTGAGCCCAGGAGTTTGAGATCAGCCAATAGAGAGACCCTCATCTCAAAAAAAGAAAAGGACATATCATAACCATAAATGAGCAGAATGCTGCTGATGAACAGGCAAGGCTGCCACACAGCGATTTAGGAGACAGTCTTGGCAGTCAGGTACACAGTCTTGAGCAAGAAAAATCAGTGCCAAAATTTACCCATCTGTAAAATGGAAACCATAATAACTACCCAAGGACATCTTATCAGGATTAAATGAGCTAATATATGCAAAAAGACTTAGCAACTGAAATATAATAAATCCCAATAGATAGTAACAATTGCTAATACTTTAATGATCTGAAAATTACACATTCATTAATCAGCTAGCGATTGCCTTGAATCTTCAAACAGCCACATCATGCTCTTTGCAGTAATGTAAAATGCTATTTTTTCACAAGAATTGCTATCAATTTAATTGTCATATACTTGTGTTATACAAATAAAATTTTGAGTCAAATAATACTCATTGTAAGCCAATGTAAAATGCCACTGTCCACCATGATGAGAATGATTAACCTTCAGCTTCCTCTTCCTCCTGAGAAAATGGACAGTGCTTGTGTGTAACTCTCGGTATTTGCCACTTTGTACCTTCAATTACAGTTTATTGAGCAGTAATGTCATTCATCTTTGTAACTCATGATAAACATTTGTTGAATAAATAAATGGCCATTTCTAAAGTATATATTTCACAAATGACTTTTGAAATAGTTGTGAGTATATTTTATGACAACAGATATTCATTTCAGATTCTCTGCAACATTAAGATATTGTCTTTAATGTCTATAAGTCCTTTCCTTATTTGGAAATTAAGGGTGCGTGTGAATGTGTTTGTCTGGAACTTCTCCAACTGAGAATAATATTTATCAAAAGTAGATGGAGGAATTAAAATCAGAAACAGCAGAGACAATAATTCAATAATATCAATCAGTTATCTTTTGTTATTTTGTTTCTTTAATCAGACATTAGCCTCTGCTACACTCAGGTTTTAATAACAACTTTGCCATGTTAAATGTTCTAAATAAAACACAAGAAGAGGAGAAGGGTGATTAGGAAGAAGACAGCAAAAAAGCTAGAATGAGAGGATAGATAACTCAAGGTTGGGGAGCACAGCCTAGGTTCAGAGAAAAACATGGACAGAACTTTAATGCAAGAAATATCTATGCTTTCTGGTCAAGGGGTTGTTGGAGAAATGATTCATGGGTTGACAACTACAAAATGCTATTGGAGCATTGAAATGTAGTGAAACTCACACTCAGAAATTTAATGGAACTACCATCGTCATAAAAATATTTAGTGGTTAAGAGTGAATATAAATAAGAAATAGAAATTCTAGAGACTCCAGTTTTTCAAATTTAAAAAAACCAATTTACTATTTGTTTGCTATTACATGATATAATTTCCATGACCATCTCAAATAATATGGCCATACAGATTTCCACAGTGCAATATGTAAAGTTCATTAATACCCACATAATTTTTCAAATTTAAAAAGGATTTAAGTGAATCACCTATTGGCAGCAGTACATTGAAGTTTCATTCCCAGATGTAAAATCTTAGTTAGGCTGCAAAATACCCAATGCTACTGTAAGAAATCTCCTGTGTGAAGTAGATTGGTGAATACACGTCAAAAAAAATCATGATCAAACCTGGCATTTTTGTTGACAGACTTTGTAGTGAGGCCAAAGGTGTAATTAGGCCAGAAAATTACTTTCTCACCACTAGAATTGTTCCCTTCAGGTCTTGAGTTATCAGTCCAGAAAATTTCATTAAACACTAAATTCTCTTTAAGACAACTGTCAAAATTAAGCAGAGGTGAGTCAAATCAAGGTCCTAATATTCAAATCTCTCATTTGGATTTTGAGATTCAATACAAAATAAAAAAAAATGCTATAGGTTCATTTTTCTATCAAGACTAAACTTTTTGTGACTTTCAGAAACAACTTGTTCCTTTGAAAAACAGAGCAAAGCAGAATAACAAAATAAATATAGAATTTGAAATGCTTAATAGCCATAAATGGTTGAAATAATTTCTATTCCCTGTTTATTGGTACCTTAATGGGAAAATGGTAATAATTAAAATATTCATAATTGTCATAGATGCAATGCAAAAAGCATAATGCTACTAATGACAGAATTATGAATTTAGCATATTTGCTTTAAAATAATTGGAAGATGGCTATATTTATTAATAATATATTATTATAAATAATAATTTCCACACTTTGAAAAGTGGAAAGAAATGGAATATTCTGGTACATATTTCACAGATTAGTGAGCAAGAACTTAACATTAATAATCAAAAAGGAAACACATGTTACACAACAGGACTATGAGCGATGTTTTTTCATTTTCCAAAATGTTACAATGATAACCTAAAAATTAAATATTTGACATATAGTCTCAACTATTTTACAAATTATATCAAACAGTGTAGTGTTTATAGCATAGTAAAAAGTATTACTATAATTCTTTACACCAAAGATCCTGCACTGAACTCTCCTTGGGTGCCTATTGTTATATTGTTTCAACCCAGTACTGTATCAATTGCAGAAATAAATAACAACGTAAAGGTGTACTACTAATGAACAATAGGGCAAATGGAGATCCTAAGAGTGAATTATCAATAAAAGTTAAGAAATTAATTTTTCAATTATTTAGGGTAAAATAGTATGCTTAGGACTTACAGGTAACACAATGTGTCTAACTATTCATAACATTCAGTAGTAACTCTAATAACATAAAACATTTGTCAGTCTGTTAGTACTACATCATTTAACAAAGTGCAATGTAAGAAAAAAAGGTTTAAACTTTTCCAAAAACACTCAGTAAAGTGATAGCCAAGTTAGAAATAAAATTCAAACATAATGGCAAATTGAGGAATTAAGCTTGGTCACAAATTTTGAAATATATTTTTAACATCTTTCATTTTATCCTTTTGCTATCCCTACACCATGCCTCCAAATTATGAGACTAAATATCTCAACTCTTAAAATATAACTATTTTAAAATATTTCTTAAGCTTTCTGCCATTATTTGGAGAGAAATAACACTATCAAGGAAATCTTATAGTATAGACTAGTGACTGGAATGCCCACAACAAAAGAATTTAACTTATTTGTGTAATATGAAGTTGAAGTTGTGTTGCAAGAAGTTTTTGAAATTAAGATTAAGCATATTAATAAAAATTTGAAGGATTGTTTTCAAATTTGACTTTGTCTCTAAAAGAAATTCATCCATGAAAAATTCAATTCATCCTGTTTTGATTCTGCTCAAAATATAAATGTTACCTAAAGCGACTAATGGACTCCTTGGAAATACTATGGATGACAACAGTGAAGACAGAATTTATAATTATTCATCCCTGAGTTCAATCCCCAATTGAGCTCTTCACTTCAACTTGAGCAAGTTATTTAAATTTTGCATGCCTTAATTTATTCATCTGTAAAATGGGACAAACAACATCTCCTTCATAGATTGACATAAGAAACAAAGTATAATATATACATATATATATTAGCAAAGTTGCTACCATGTAGTAATTACTCAATAATGCCTTGTACTCCCTCTTATTTTAAGCAATATATTCATTATTTGGATAGTATTTAATTTAACAATGTTTTGACTGAGACTGTGCTAACTGAAGATAGTGTTAAAAAATATACACATGGTGCTCAAAGGATGGGAGCAATCACGAGGGAATTAGGGGGTGGGGGGCAGACCCAAGTCTGAGCGACATGGGGGGGGCACTGTGGAGGGGTGGGATATGCTTGAAAAGTAGTTGGGGAGCAGAATTAGGGGTCTCAATAGGGGAAAGGAATTCCTCAAAAACTGATTTATGTGACTAACTGTACACCTCGGTAAATTCACTGAAAATCATTTAATTGTACACTTAAAATGGAGTGTTGGTTGTACGTAGATACAGTTGGAGCCCTATGTATGTACTCTATGGACTACTTTGACAGAGTAGGCTTTTGAGTGTAACAAGATAAGTCAACTTGAGTGGTAATATATTTTGGGAAATCAGCTCACTACAAATTGTGACTGTAAGCATTGTACTGTAAATGTTTTGTAGTTTTCCCCCAATAAAATTTTTGGAAGAAAAAAAAAATATGGACATGAATGTTGATTCCATATACAAAGTAGATGAAATTTTTAAATACAATGTACATATATGATAAGTTGTTTTTACTTCTATCTGTTGTATCATATGTACAGTCATAATAAATATATATTGTAAGTGCAAGAAAGAGACATGTGATAAGTAGTACTATGTAGGTAAATTCAAGCAACTATTTTCAAGAAAGTTTCAAATATTTTTCGTTTGCAAAAATACTCCTTTTTGTGTTTTACATCTGCAATATGGCCATGGTTCTTCTAAACCACATGATTAGGATTGTAAATTTGAATAAGCTTTTAAAAAATGTTTTCTAAAAAGTAATGCTTTCTTTGAATGTATGCATTGAGTTCCCAAATATGCGACTTATGAAATGCTAAATCCATGCTAAATTATAGAAGAAATAAGAAATCAGTTGAAGACATAATGATCATTAATAAACAGATGATATAAAATATGTCAAAAAAAAAAAAAAGAACCCCGCCTGCTAGTTAATGTGCCACTTCAGAAACAAAACTAAGTAAGATAAAGTAAAAAATGAGGCAGCTGTGATGGCAAATTCTATGTACGGAGGATTTTTTTTCCCCGTATAGAATAGGGATATTTACTCACGAAAGACTACAGGGTATTTTCAATACTATTTTGTAAAGAGAAACTGGAGGAAAAAATAGCACACTCAATTCTTTACATGGCTAAGATCTCACTTTAAATCTCTCTGATTCTTACAGATAAAAGAAACATGGACAGGTAATGGTAGTCCATGTCACATGTGTTTAATTATCATCCTGAAATTTAAGACATTAATGCATAGTAACCCCAGAAGCAAAAGATTTCCTTGAATTCAGGCCAAGAACAACAGTGGTCTAGGCAAAATTGGCTGGATGGACAGTCAACAAATTCAAGGAAAAATGAAGATTACTGTTGAGATGATGGGATGGTATGCTGATAGGAGTGATGATGCTGACA
This sequence comes from Lepilemur ruficaudatus, assembly GCA_963574885.1. NCBI lineage: Eukaryota > Metazoa > Chordata > Mammalia > Primates > Lepilemuridae > Lepilemur > Lepilemur ruficaudatus. Next base: position 12,963 of record CAUYRT010035259.1, on the reverse strand, counting down.
ATTTTTATGATCAATTTGAAGAAAATCAAAAGAAGCAACCAGCTCATTTCATTAAAGAGACAGTATTGATATTTGGGGGAACCGCATATTTCTAAAATGTCTACATTCTAATAGTTCTCTCTCATTGATACATATACTATTTTATTATAGATGATTGATGTGGAACTCACTGTAATTTCAAAAATTCATAGAATATTGTTATGTCATGAAATCCATGCCGAGAAAGCAATTGCCATTATAAATCAAAAAGACAACTCATATGGACAGGTCATCTGGTAACGGGTTGTCCTTGGAATGGTATCTTTAAACTTAATTTATTCAATAAGTTACTTAAAATTTAGGTATGATGAGATGAATCTCAGGCTCAAATAACTTCGAAATATCATAATATTACAATATTAAGAGATTAAGTTTCTTAGAATTTAGAGGCACTTGCATTTACATTCATTTGAATCAACATGATTCCACGTAATTCTACTTAAAGATTTTTGCCTTAATATAATTTCCTAGAAATATTTTGTTAAGCAATATAAAATGACAGATAATACAAAGGGCATTTGCTGCTTTAATAGAGGAATGAAGGTATTCAAATAGAAGGATAGATTTTAAAAACCTTCACAATGTTATATTTTCAAATTTAGAATATAGATGTTTTAACGGGAAAACGAATAGCTCCAAAAATTGATTTCCAAGGAATAATGGGAATAATGCCTTACCTCTAAAGGGATTAAACATTTTATTGACTTTAATATTGAATATTTTACATGCTTAAAGAGAATCTTCATGATATAGCATTACATTTGTAAGTACAACCCAAAATAATAACTTACATTTACAAAGCCCTTTAGAATAAACAAAGAGAGTTAGATCCTCTTTAATACTTAAAACTCAACATTGTGTTTCCGTAAGTCATAGCCTTACATCTCAGGAAGCAAGCTCAAATAATTATATATTTAGAAAAATAGTCTCCCTACAGTTATTGCATCTCTTCAATGAAAACTAATGGGAATATATTTTATCTAAATAGAATGATATTCTATCAAAAAAATTGATGCAGGATTGATTTCAGTGAATTAAATATGAATTACAAAATTCCATATATAATGATCAAAAACTAATCATTAATCTGAGAAGAGACTATTAGGAAAAATAATATTTCATTTGATCTAATTTGAAGGTACAAAACCAATTTTTTAAATAAAAATAAGGAAATGATTACAACCTGATGCCATAAATATAGGAAAGAACACACCATTCTCTGAACTGATGTATTTAAACAGATAAATAATTGTTATTCCATTTGGAATAAGGCAAAAAAACCTATTTTGAAAATCATCATCATAAAACTCAAAATCAGAGGATATCTTGCTATGTAACACTTTGCAAAGTGTTTTGTGATACATTAGGTCATTTTGTTCTTTACAGAGTTCTACCAAGTAGGAGACAAAGCAGATATTATGAAGGTGGTTTGTAAATGATGAAGTAGGTATTTCAGATGGCAGCTTGGTGTAGGAAAATAATCAATAAATTGGATTTAGAAAACTTGAATTGACTAGCACATAGTGAAAGTTTCAACAGGGCTCTTAACATTTTTTTTCCTCTTCTCTACCAGTACCTACATGTGATAATGCAACAAAAAAGGCCAGGTAATGTCACTCAGGGACACACAGCTAGCAAGTAATGAAAAAGAGAATGAAAGCCAGACCTTTTAGTTCCAAGTTAGGGACCACATCACAATACTATGTTGTTTGAAAATAAACATCCTTCAAAGAGAAGAGTCATAACCTACTCAATGTATCCAAAAATTAGAAAAGAAATCGGTGGTGGTCTTCTCTAGGAACCAGGTTTGTGGCAACTTCAATTAAATTGTAAAATAGCACAAAAGATCTTTAAATAGTTTAGTTTACTGTACATATCTTTAGCCATATATCAACAAGTGAGCATGATAAAAGCTCTCACATTAATTATACTAATTCCTTAATGAAGTGCAAAAGTGTTTGCGTAATCTGATTCAATTTATTGAATTAGGTTACAGTTTTATCATTTTGAAAACCTGCTTCATTGTTTATTTTACAATATGTCAATCCATTTCCAACAATTAAACAGCTCAGTATACAGCTGTAATCAATTGAAAGCAATCTCCATTTTCAAGGTCTACGACCATTTGTAGTGTCCGTATTTCTGAAAGCAATATGTGACAGTTTGAGCATATATTGTAACAATAGCAACGACATTTCATATCCACAAAGCTTATTTTGCCCAAAAGCACAAGTTTCTAAAAATAATTCAGTGTTATTAAGTCCTAAAAAGCAATTATGTAATAAACAAATTTCAGCATTAACTACCGCTATTAACAATATCTATAGAGCACACTTACGTGAATACGAATAATTTGTCAAACTAAGACTTCCTACACCTATCCTTTATGTTTACAAAATTAACAATTTTATTTTAAAATCCAACAGTATTGATCTGAGCATAGAAAATGAACAATTATAATTAATAGCACTGGGATCAGCCTGTTTAATTACAATAATATTTTACCTTTGCCTAGCTTCATTGTTTCCAAAATGCTGCTATAAATCATGTCATTTGACAATCGTGGCAATTAGAGGAGAATAATTTTGATATAATAAAAAGATTCTACAGGTTAAAGAAATAAAAGATTAAAAAATCTGAATGGTTGAATTATTGTACACTTAAGAATTGATGTGTCTAAAAGATTACTACGACTTTAGAAATTGACTCCTCTCTTGGGACTTTATATTTTAAATTGGAAATTCAAATCAAAATAATTCAAAGTAAAGTTCAAGGTCTTTCATTTAAATCCCTTTAGGGTTTATGTCATTCTATCATCATTTCTGATGATGTTTATTGCTTAAAATAATACTATTTTTTTCCATCCTTAGTTCCAAATCCTATTACAGCTATAAGTATTTATTTATGTTATATTCAACAATTACCATTTCCTCCTATCTACTAATTTTACTGAAATGAAACCTTATGGGGTACTCATGAAACAAGGGCAGAGGCGACAAAAGAAAACACATATGTAAAAATGTCTTTCAATTTGAAAAACAGTTTTTGTTTGCATACCATAAGCACAGTTTTACTCAAGAGCTAACTATTACATTCATAAAAAACATGTGGCAAAAGTAGGATTGCTTAAAAATATGAATCATTCATCTCGAAAGTAATTTTCAAAAACTATCCAAAAAATGATGAAAAAATTTAAGAATATAAAATCCTGAATAATTGATACGATTTAAGTAAAAAGGTACCATGTCAAGTGTGGGAGAAAAATTCAAAATAAAATAAAATAGAACCATCAACTTTTATAATTAGAAGGAAACACAATGGTCTTCCCAATCTACCTACCTCTCAATGCAGAATTACCTTCAAATTTCCTAACAGTGATTACTAACAGCAGAAATGGATGGTTGATGGTCAGCGAGGGAGAAAAACTATTTTAAAACTATTACTGTTTTGTACCGTATACAGTATAGCCTATGAAAAAATTAAATATAAAAACTATGGCTAACAACTTTCCATCCCAGTTTTCTCTTGAACATTTCTGTCAGAAGGAAAAATGAAGGTTTTATTAGTAATACATTCCACTCTTAGACGATTCTCCACATAGCAAGGCACTTTCTTATGAAAGCCAAGGCAGACCTCTCTGTAATTTCAGTCTATCAGTTAGATATTTTTCCTCAGAAGAGCACAGTATTATTTTACTCCATCAACCACTTTCGGGCTTTCCGTAAGTGTTTCTAAGTCTAAATATCACCATTATTTCCAAATCCCTATCATCTAGACTGTTCTCTTAATGCTCACCAGCTTGTCAATGTCCTACTAAAAATTATGGTGCCATCACTGAACATAATATTTCAATGTTATCGGAACTGCTGAGTAAAATATTGTTGTTTCCTTTTATCTGGACTTTATATTCTTACTAAGCTTAATCGATTAAGTTTAGGATTATATTAGCACTTTCTGAAATTCTACCACAATGTTGGTTTATGTAATTACAGAGCCAAATGAAATCCTTCCTTGTTTTTCATGCAGAATGTCTTCAAGTCAGGTCTTATGCTCATTCATGAGTTGGGCAATAAATGTTTTAGGACACAAAATGCAAGGTTTTATAAATACTGTGATCTATCTGGCTTTTGCCAATTTCTCTAGAAATTTTTGGTCCTATCAGCCCTTGCAGTTAGCAATGTTACTTCTTTACAAAGGAGAGCGTGAAATTGTGAAACTTGTCCCCCAAAAAGTATGGATAAAGTAAAAAGAAGTTCCGACATGGTATGGTTATATCCTTAATAACAAATCTAGAGCACATTATTAAGGGAAGGCATTGAAGCTTTGAGGTTAGCCTCGGGGAGGAAAGCCTACCAAAGAGACTAATAAAAATACTATTTATCTTGTTTTGCATAATGTTTGTTCTACATCTTTTAGAAATATTCATAATATATCCATAGCAGAGTCAGTTGTTTTTCCTGAATAAACCGTATTTATATTTCTCCCATCTCTTGTTAGGGCGGGACTAGGTAGTAATAGCACCTCCTATTGGTCTAAAAATGACAGAACGATAAAAGACAACAGGTGACATATCATATAACCAAGGGATTAGAAACCTGCATAAGAATTTCACAAATAAATGAAGACTCTACAAAGCTCCAGCTAATCTATATACAACATACACAGTCATAATAAAAAGTTGCCTGAAAATTTAATTTGCTTTTCTTAATGTAAATAAACATCTCTTGTCAAAGGAGGCATCATATTACTAAAAAGAAAGCAAATAATACTTTGCAATTAGTCAATTAAGAACATCAGCAACTTCATTACTGCAAATCTACTGAGAGAGAAATGTAAGCAGATTATAATTCTTAGTACAGTCCAGTGTAGGCATATGAGACTACAGAATTCAATAGAAACTTGGAAGAGAGAAATAAATTAGGAAAGAAAGATGGTAATTTTCTTCTAAATTGAGTAGATGAGAGGCCTGTCCAAGAGTCTAGTAATATGTGGTTATTTAATTAAATCTAAAAATAACAGATCTTTGCTCTAAGAGCTTAGAAAAAATATTTTTATGAATGTCTATGCTAAAACAGACCCAGGGCATATTGTGATTTAACTGAAGTACTCGATTATAACATATATTACATAGGGGGAAAAGTAAATATATTTATTATATAGTTCCTCATATCAAAAGCTGTATTGACATTCAGTAAAATTCAGAGCTGTATTTTATTCATATATGTATTAAATTAGTTCCATATCAAGATATTGTGGGTACAATGAGAATTCTAGTCCTCAAGGATTATATAACATACTGCAAATATAATGATATATACTTGTACATACAGAAATTGTAAATAAAAATATGTTCTATGCTGCCATGTTATTTCTGTAAATATTGCTTCTCCAGAACATCAATCTAGAGATATAAATTCCATTAATTGTTGATGATAATACTTATATGTAGCCATCATAACCTATAAACAAACAAATAAATAATGCCTTCTACATACTTATATACCTCTGTTGGCCTCTAGATTCTGAATCTTTAATCCGGAGCCTATCTGTGTTTGATAGGATTTTAGAAGCTGCTTAACACGTCAGTGCTCAAATTTGTAACTGTGAGGCATAAAAATTCTTCTCAGAAATCCTTTACTAAACATTTATTAGCCATATTCATTGAACAAATATTTATTTTGGATATCTGCTTGGTGCAGACAATATTCTACACACTAGGACACCACAGTAAATAAATTGACCAAAATCTCCCAGAGGCTACATTTGTTTGGGTGTCTACCACCCACACTTGTACTTCTCACAATACCTAGCTTAGTGACTTGCTGGGTGTGGTAGACTGAGCATGGCCTTCAAAGTCATGCCCATGTCCTAATCCAGAGATCCTGTGAATGCTACTTTATTTAGAGAAAGATTCTTTGCAGATGTGGTTATATTAAGGATGTCAAGATGGGGAGATTATCCTGTATCATATAGTGTATCCTAAATACAATCACAAATGTCCTTATAAGACAGAGGCAGAGGGAGATTTTACACACACCATGATTTCAGCCCAGTGATGCTGATTTTGGACTTCTAGCCTCCAGAACTGGGAGACAATAAATTTCTGTGGTTTTGCCACCCAGTGTGGTAATTTGTTATAGCTGCCACAGGAAACTAATAGAGTGCTCAATACAAGTTTTAAAACTAAATAAATTGCATGAAGTCTAGTTTTTAGGCTGGCCTTCCAAAAAGGAAAAAAAAAGAAAACATATCACTTTATTTTTGTCTTGAAGAAAAAATACTGAGGGAATATGTGTTAAATAGTTACAGGTTTAAATGTGCTGCTCTCAAAATGTCCAGTGATAAAACCTCACAAATACTCCCTATGTATCTACATATATAAATGTATAAAAATAATACATACACATAGTACATAAACATCAATGGTTTAAATCGTTTATATCATACTTATTCTTGAAGTAAGGCATTCAGCAGATTGTTATGTTTAATTTATTAGTGAAGATAATGAATCCATTTGTGGCTGTTTTACTTATGCATTTTTCTGTTATCCTTTCTTGTGACTCTCCAGATGGAATACAATGTATTATTATAATAAACTTCTCAGTATGTACAAGCCACAGATTCACACTGTAAATTTTCTCCTGAGAAGTTGAAATGTTTACTGTATTTAAACTATTACAAATGCTGATATTACAAAAGAGGTAGTTTGGATGTTGCTGCTGATTACTAACATTTAGCAGGAAAAAATAAAGAACATATGAGAACACTATTATCGAACCTTTCTTTAAAATAAGAATGTTTCAACGGTATCAACTCTAGGTTAATCTTGCCCTGGTTCAGTATTTTTTCCAAATTTTCCAAAATGACAAATTTGCAATGTGTAAGTTCTTACCTTTTGAATGTAGTATACGTGTGTATAATTACTTTCTTTACCCTGAATGCATATTGGTTATGTGTCTACAAGGTCACAGTGAGAGAAAAGATATATCTAAGAAGCAAAATTATAAATGACTCAAACATTTGATTTGAGTGTATTTTTTAAAGTAGGTATTGGATAACTTTTCTTTTAATGTCAAATGCAAATACTTGGGACACAGTAAGTTACTTTTTAATACGTACATGAAAATTGTATTTTGAAACCAATTTGCATTCTGACTTAAAGATAAAATCAGAGTTGGCCAAAAACACTATGCAAATTGCACTCCTGGCACAAGAGGGGAGTATTCTGAATTTCTAAATAACCTTTTTCTTAATTGTAAAATAGACAAGATTCTATAAAAAGTATGAATGTTATTAGAACTCTGTTGCTAGGATGAATTTATTTCAAACTGGTATTTATTATCAAAAATGATTTATGACAAGTGCTCAGTCAAAATAAATGTAGTGACCACTGCAGGAGGTATTGCCTTGTGTGACTCTACAAAGAACTTTCTTTCTTTCACTAACTTCAATTTCTGGTTGCTATGGCATCTGGTGACAACCATAACTTTTGGAAATTATCACCATCTGCCCACACCCCCTCCTAAGATTTTTCATAAGCCCACTCAAGCAACCAAAACAACAAATAAAAACTCCACAAGCAATCGCAAAGATTATTGTTTTGTTTGGTTTTGATTTTGTTTTTCTTTTGTTTTTTATGTTTAACTATAGATACTTAAATGCATAGCATTGGAACTGGGAAAAGACACATTTTAAAAATTTAGAGATAGCTTTTATTTCTCAAGAAAACAGATGCCTCCACAGAAGATTGTCATTTAACTAAAATGTACAATTGTTGAAAAGAAAAATTAAGGGCATGATTAGGAATAAATAATGGATATTTACAAATTCAACTAAATTAATCTATTTTATTTTTACAGGACCAAGTTAGACAAGTTTGAAGGTAAATTTGCATATTTTTATCCTTTTCAAATGTTACTACTTCAAATACAAAAATACAGGTCAATGTTCATAGATAGGCTACAATTTTTAATAAATATTAGACAAGACTTAAGATGGGGAGATTTTTGTTTGCCATTTTGTTTCTTTTTTATTTTGAAGTTTGTATGTTTGGCTGTTTGCTAGTTTTAGAAACATTAAGTCTCAGCCGGGTGCCGTGGCTCATGCCTGTAATCCTAGCACTCTGGGAGGCGGAGGTGGGAGGATTGCTTGAGCTCAGGAGTTCGAGACCAGCCTGAGCACAAGTGAAACCCCGTCTCTACTAAAAAGAGAAAAAAAAATAGCCAGTCAACTAAAAATGAAACAAAAAATAGCTGGGCATGGTGGCTCCTGCCTGTAGTCCCAGCTACTCTGGAGGCTGAGGCAGGGGGATTACTTGAGCCTGAGAGTTTGAGGTTGCTGTGAGCTAGGCTGACGCCACGGCACTCTAGCCTGAGCAACAGAGCCAGACCCTGTCTCAAAAAGAAATTAAAACAAAAAAAAAATTAAGTCTCTTAAAGGTACTAATATAAATAACTATAGACTCTTGGAAACAAATTTTAAAAAATCAAACTCACAGTTTAAAAACAGGAGAAATTTTATCAAACTAGTTTGCTTAATATCAACAATATAGATATATAACTTTATCATTCAGTTTTTTAAAAAATAAATAACACATATCACCTTCCCATCTTAGGAAGGAAATAAAAGTAACATTTTTAAAATAAAGCAGCAAATATAAATAAAGTCCTGGGACTTAAAAGTCTATATATTCATATTAAATCATATTCCCCCAATACACTAAGTACTTCCCGGGAGAAAGGTGTTATATGCCTTGAAAACTGTAAGATTTCTTTAAGATCATTAGAATTCCAGTTAATATTTTAAGATAGTAAATAACATGTTCCTCAGTCTATTAAGACATTATTCTGTATTCCTTAAAATCTTAACTTCCACATTAAAGAAAATTGTGTGTAAAAAGAGAAATCATATTGAATATATTAAGGTAGCACCATTCATGTGCAACAATCAACCTTCTAGCAAGATCAAATCTTTGGAACAATATCTAAAAGTTGAAAGTATATGAACAGGCAGTACTGAGCTCACACAGCCTGTTGTAAAGCTATTTACTGGGGTTAACAAAACACTGAACTAAACCCCCCTTTCTAGTCTAGTCTATTCTCAGAGTGACCCTTCATTTCCTCATTCTTCTCCAGAACATGACTGCTTAAGGTCTTTTTCAGGTAAGCTTGACAGAAGTCCTGGTGTGTGGGTTCAAAACACATTGGAAAGAACAAAAGTAAAAAAGCGTATCTGAGAAGAAATGCAAAGCAATTAGAATAACTAAAATGATCCTACTTCAAAAATGAATGACCATATTGATAAGCCAAATTGAAACTATCTTCAGTGTCTCTTTCACCAAGCCAGGAAAATGTGTAATATATTTCAGAAAGAGATCTTTCAAAAATGACCTAATATTTTCATTTGGGATTTTGGAATGTGAAATTTATTTAGAAACTTCATTTACCCCAAAGTTACTTGATGGTATTAATTAGATGAAGTATTGCTATATGTAGATTTTTATGGCATTATCTTATATAACCATTGCTGTGGTAATGAAGTATTTTATAGTCTTCACCTTAGAAGATTAAATATTGGCAGACAATTTGGAACCATATCTTCCCTTTTTTAATATGAATAAATTATAGGATACATTTTGCCCTTAAGATAACTATGATTAAGTAACAATTGAGAGTCAATACAAGCTTACCAAATACAGAAAAAGGATTATTAAAATGGTTACTATTTTTTAAAAAAAGACTCCAAACCACAGTTCATTAAGGGGTTAATTATGTCACAAAGGCTCATAGGTCTTTCTTATATCACACTCAAGTGTTTCACAAAACATGTGAAAACTTAAGATTTTCATAAGTAGCACAAAAGATTTTCCTATGTAGTTCCAAAAAGTCACATTTTTGAAAAAGAAAATGTTATCATTTAGCTAAATATAAACAATCAAAGCGTAACAAAGTACTACATTTTTTCTAAATCCCAAATTTAGAATTAGAATATCAGGCAGTAAGATTCAGTTACTTGAGAAACATGATTAACTAGACAAATGGAATCGATGATACCTGCCTTGTGATTGGTTCATTTTCAGCTATTTAGTTCATTTTTCTATCTCTCAATTTTTCATGCAAAAAGTTAGCATAAAAATACAAATCTCCATGGGAGGAACTTTCAATTATTTGCTGTTAAGAAACTTTGGTGCATTGCTAAAAAAAATTAAATACATAAAATGAACAAACAGCTGAAATAGCTTAAAATTCAATTTAACTGATGTTTGATAAATATCCAAAAAGGTGAATAAACTGCTCAGACGTTGCTGCAAAAATAAAAGCAAGTTAGAGACAGTCATTGACTTTACGGAACTTTCACCCAAATACAGAATGTGACATCAAACTACCCGAGATTATATTAAAGCATGCCAAAAGAAAAAGTTACAAAGGAGTTGAAAAAAAATACGGATACAGGAATTCAGAGTAAAAAGAAAAACCCTCTTCTCATCTTGCCAGATTATCTTTATTGCATCAGTCATGTTACGTGACATTTATATGTGTATCTCCTCAATAAACTTCCATGAAAACAAGAATTAATGTAAATATTATACGTTATATAATAATATCATTGTTATTTTAACTTGCTCATGGATCTAGTTCATTTCCTGATGAAACATCAAAGATGGGCAAACATAGGTTTATGTAAATAAAAGAACAAATGAACATATCCAGGTGGAGGAAATCAAATGAGTTATTTTTGCTGCAGTGAATTATTAGAGTTGATCATGGTATGGAGCTTATGCAGTCAAGACTATTCTTTTACTTACACATTTTCAAAATTCTAGAAATAACCTTCAAATGGTTCTAAAAAAATTTATCAGTTTGAGAAAAATTAGGAGATATTTCTATTTGACATAGTTTCTCTCTCTTTTTTTTTTTAAGATCATGTCTATCCATTTCTGAGTCGTTACAGAATGAGAAACAAGTTTAGAATCCAGAGTCCTGGGTTTGAATAACCACTGACAGTGACCAGCTTATTGACCTTGAGAAAGTCACTGATTTTCTCTGAACTTCAATTCCTTAACAAGAACATAGGGATAATAACTTGCTGTTTGTTAGTTGTGGGAGGATTAATTAAAATAATTTCTATCACTGTGTTCAATTACACTTCTTTCACTTTATTTTAAATAAAGAAATGGTGATAATCATAATGCAGTTTTGAAATAAACTGTCATTAGCAACATTATCTTAGCATGCACAAAATATAATTGATGTGTATAAATATCAACATAACCACAGCTATACATAAAAGCTATGGCATCAGCTGATTTTTAATATTTTTGGCATAAATAAGTAGCATGCTCACCTGTTGGTGGAATTATCCCAGGAGACATGAGGCCAGGGACAGAATGTGGCATGATGTGAGAGTTCTCTGGGGAGGTGACACTTTGAGTCCTCTTAGGAGGCCTTCCAGGTCTAGAACTGAAACAAACAAACAAAAAATTTTTACAATTAAGCTGTTGTCTTACACATCATTTCAAAGTTGTTTCAAGTGGTAACATGGACTGTAAATAAATTTGTTTCAAGGACGGTTGCTTTTGCAGTTAGATGTAATAGACTTCCATCACTAATTAGATTACATGCTGAATTCATTTTCCTCATTGAATATCAGCCACTCCTGATGCATAATTCATAGCCTGCACCTCGTTACCTGCTTCTTCATATTAATATCTATACACAGTTTGAATTGCCTCGTTTGCATATGCTAAAGTTCTGCATGCAGCCTTCAGCACGAAAATTATGCACTAACTTGTAATAATTATTACAGTCAGCCTGCTATTGATTTATGAGACTTTTAAAAACCAAATATGTGTAGTACTTGTAATGAATGATATTTTAAGGTTCTTCAGGAAATTAAAAGGCAATGGCTGCCTAAGGAAATGTTCTGCTTGTTTGATTTAATACTACAGTTAGCTGGGAGGTGGAATGAAAGAGTGATTCAGACCTATAGCACATTTTTCGATGATATGTTTTATTACTTCGCACTGCTAGCCTGATATCTAGATGATAAATGACAATACATATCTAATGTGTGAAAAGGTCTTGCAATTTCTTTATTTTTTGTCATTTAAAAGATAAGTCAAGTTATCGTTTAACCCTTATTTTATTTAAGTGAACACCCCTCCCCCACTAAGTTGCCTTACTTTTAATATTCTAAAACACATTGAAAAGGCTAGGATTATTTGTAGAACATCATTGAGAAACTGCCAAATCACATCTTATATCTGCCTTTGGGATAAATAAAAATACTTGTGTTGTAGCAGCTCTTCTGCTATCCATGCCCTTTGCACAAGATTAATTATTAAAATTATAAAAGCAGAAGTGAAGACAAGTATTCAACATCCTTGTATGAAAATAACATTAATAATATAATATTAATATTTTCAACGTAAATTCTTAGCATTGTGTTTCCACTTTTTGCCTCTGTATAATTAGATATGCTTTTATAAAATGCTCTTCCCTCACTTATCCGGCCAGTACATGCTTAGATATATCAAAACCACCAGATATATCCACATAAGTAAGCATTTCCGTGTTTGTCTTGACTCATCCAAAGTCAAGAGATCGAATCTCTTTTATTTAGCTATATAATACATGTGGTGATTGAACAAATAATTATTAACTGCTGTTTTCAAAGGAGTGCACTATGGAGGCTAATTTGGGAGAATGGGTTCTTAGTCTTCAGAAGTTTGTAGTCTTGCCAAGGGGGAAGAATCCGATGCATAAACAACTATGATGCAAACTATAATGTCCTAATTCCCATAAGAACATTGCAATCGAAATACTAATTGGAAGTCAGAATGGATGATGATATGTCCATGTTGTGGGAAGGAAGATGGTCATTAGAAGAGAATTCTGTTTCTGTGTGTTGTGGGGTGTGTGTGTG
>CAUYRT010035257.1:0-11610 GCA_963574885.1 Lepilemur ruficaudatus | reverse complement strand
AAAAAAAAAAACCAAGAAGTACAAACAAAACATAAACTTTCCAATGTCTTCCATTGCTGTCAGATGCAGTCTGAAATCTCTGACAGGGTATCTGTCCCTTTCTTCTATTCTGGATTCATTCTGTACCACAATCTCCTCCATTCTCCTGCTCTCCAATGCCTCAAACCCAGTGTTCTCCCTCCTGCTACAGGCCTTTGTATGTGCTGTCTCTCCTCGGAATGTTCTCCTCACCCTTCTTTTCTTAGGTTATAAATATGGAATGTCCAATTTCCTTAAGTATCGAGTTTGACAGTTGGTATCTCTGACATTTTGCTTTGACCTTTTTTTTTTTATTGTTAAGGTACATCCTCATTCTTTCAAACACATGTTTTGGCTTGTGATTATCTTTTAAATTTTTTTGACCAATTTTTGTGAAACCATGGATAATTCATAAATTCATGTTATTTTTGAATATGAGTTTTGTCGTGCAAACAATGCAGCTTGAACTGTCAACGAAGTGTTTGGGAAGGATATGGGTAGTGAACACACAGTACCTTGATGGTTTGAGAAGTTCCATTCTGGTGATTTTAATCTTGAAAATGAGCCACGTGGCCTAACTGAGGCCGAGGTGGATAATGATGAGCTGAAAGCTGTAGTGGAAGTGAATCCATCTCAACCTACACGTGCATTAGCAGCAAGGTTTGACGTTACTATTCCAACAATACTGGACCATTTGAAACAAACAGGCAAGGTAAAGAAGCTGGATAGATGGACTCCCCATGACTTAAATGAGAGTGAGAAGAGAAATTGTCTCGAAACTTGTCTTTCTTTGCTGTCACGACATAAAGGTGAACCATTTCTACACTGTATTGTTACATGGGATGGAAGATGGATTCTTTCTAACAATCTCAGGCATTTGCACAATGGTTGGATAAAGACGAAGTGCCAAAACACAGTCCAAAACCGAATATTCACCAAAAAAAGCTAATGATGTCTGTTTGGTGGTCCAGCACTGATATTATCCATTACAGCGTCATGAAACCTGGTCAATCGATTACAGTGGATGTCTACTGCAACCAGTTGGATACAATGATGAGGATGCTTGTAATCAAGCAGTGGAGTGAGATTGGTCAGTAGAGACAGGCCAATCCTTTTGCAAGACAATACCCGACCACATGTCACACAAACAACGTTGCTCAAACTACAGAAACTGGACTTGGGAACTCTCTGTCATCCACGGTATTCACCAGACCTTGCACCAACTGACTACCACTTTTCCAGGCTTTGGACCACTTCTTGCAGGGAAAAATATTCAATTCTCAACAAGCTGTTGAAAGCGCCTTTCACGATTTCATCACCGCTTGCTCTCCAGGTTTCTTTGCTGCTGTCATAAGCAAGCTATCATTAAGATGGCAAAACTGTGTCAATAGTTTTAGGTACACACTTTGATTAATTTTACTGCTTCCTGTTTGAGATATAATAAAGTTTTAATTTGAAATCAGACACTTCATATTTAATGATTGAATAGTTAACTGCTACTTAATGATTCCTATTTAACTTCAGCTTCTGTTCCTCAGGGAAGCTTCCTTGACCCCCCAGCTTAGGCTATGGATGGTGTTCTATGCTCTCATGGCTCCAACTAACACTCACTCTCTCTCTCTCCCCCCCCCATCCAATCCAGATTGTACCTTCATAAAGGTAGAAACCATGTATAATTTTGCTAACCTACTATGTACACAGAGTTTACCAGAGTCTTAATAATTATCTGTTGGGTTAAAGAATAAAAAGAATGCAAATTAATGAAAAAGATATTATCACCAAAGTCTTAACATACCACATATATTATATAGACGCAGAAATACTGACTAAATAGATTTTATGGGTCTTAGCATAGATGATCTTAGTGTACCTCAAGAAAATCTTATATTGAAAAATAAATTGATTTCTGCATTAGATTTTAATAGTTTATTTTCTTGTTCTCAAGAAAAAAATTATTTCATTCTAGTAGCCTTAGGTGTTTTTTCAAAAATCATCTCTGCTGTGATACAATAAAGTTATTTCTTTACTATTCATATAAACTATTCTATTTTTTGATCCATATAATTCACATATATAGTTGCATTATTATATATTATTTTAACTATCAAGATACTCCAATAAATTTTCTAAAATTATAAATTATTCCCAAAATAAATGCTGTATATCCAACAGTCTTATAATAGCTTTTTTTTTTATAAAATAAAATTATGAGATGCTGGGAAGCAGACTAGTAGAAGTAGATTGCTATGCAGGGGAAAAAAAAAACAGAGCACCTGGGTTCTAACGCATTCCACAAATTGCTAGTCAGATGCAGGGGTAAATTTAAATAACCTGAACACCTGTACAGATGAGGTTAATGATGCCTGTTCTGTCTCTTCACCAAGGGAGGATTACATAAAATATAATACAGTCTCATCTCTTGGTAAAATCCAAAGCATGTTTCAAAGCTAAGATAATTGTAATCTATGCTGTAAAATTTCAAAGAGGGTTTTGATGTTGTAGATTCTGAAGATACATATTACACTGTTTCAAAACAGGGAAGCATTAGGGCTAAGAACACAGTCTCTGAAGCGAGACTAGTGGTCTCGAATTCCAGTTTTCCCAGCTACTGGCTATGTGACCTCAGGCAAGAAACTTAACCCCTGTGAGCCTGCGTTTCCTCAGCAGTAACATGGAGAAAATAATAGCACAGATCTCATAGTGTTATCAAGCAAATGAAATAGGGTAATATATGGAAAGTCCAAAGACCATAGTAGGCATCAATTAAGGGTTAACAATTATTCATAGAATGGTGCTATGTAAGAATTCAAGGTCTGACACATTGGTTTTTATACTGGATGGTATGGATGGTGGCAGTCTATTAAGCTGTTCACTGCATGATTCTGTAGCCTTTAGTGGAGAAAAGAGAAAACAAAGAAAGCTATAGTTGACACTTCAGGAATATTTTATCACAGAGAATATAACTTTGCCAATAAGAATTTAATTAAAAGACATTCATCATTTTTCATTTATTGCTCCTATCTACCATCTTTTTGTCTCATCTTTACTGTGGTTTTCTCTTCTCCCCCAATGAGATGTGTGCCTAGTTCTTTTGCTTAGCTTGCAACTTCGTCTCTGCGACTAGGCCTCCAAATTTTCAAAGTGGTTTGGCTTCTCACCTTAATACCTGGTTTCTCTTGGTGTTGGGGGAACCTCACTTCGAGATTTGTCAAACTGTCTTCCATATTTCATGCTAATTCCTTACCTATATGGATTTAGTAGTAAAGAAATTAGAGATGCAACCTAATTCTAACTCCTGCAGAAATCATTAGAATTTTGCATAATGCCATTTATCAGGACTCCACTGCCCGTCTCCATTGTGAGAAGCAGATTCACTTTGAAGCCCATTTAAATCAATTTGTAAAACTGCATGATTTACTTAAATTGAGATGTAACTATCGCCTTCGTGGCAGCCACAAATGGTGTTCCTCTATCAAAACAGCAATCAAGTGAGTTTTGCATGATTTGTTTTTAAGAGACCCACGGACTTCATTGTTCATACTTGTTTCATCCCGGCAGCTTCTCTCCTTGTTCTCTTTCTTTGTAGAGATCAGAGGAGGTTTGGAGAGTCGGTGGCTGCCAGAGGCTTGTTGTGCAGCACCACACACACTTCCATCTCTGCCTTTTATTGCTCTAGGCACATTGTTAATGCACGTCTTTAACTCCACCCGTCAATCAGAAATGTTATCGGCTACAGGATTTTATTCTTCTTTGTGTTCATGAAAGATTTCTTGATCCTTTCAAGAGCTGTGATGGGAATCCAGGATCTACACAAACTCAGAGCCAGACCCATCCCAACAGCTTTTAAAGTGCTTCGAATACATCTCTAATCATTAAAGAGATGCAAAACCAAAACCACAATGAGCTATCACCTAACCCCAGTGAGATTGGCCTCTATCAAAAAAATCCCAAAACAACAAATGCTGGCCAGGATTGGAGAGATAGAAACACTCTTACACTATTTGTGGGACTGCAAATTAGTGCAACCTCTATGGAAAAGAATTTGGAGATACCTCAAAGCGCTAAAAATAAAAATACCATTCGATCCAGCAATGGCACTACTAGGCATCTACCCAAAAGAGCATAAGACATTCTATAATAAAGGCATCTGCACTCGAATGTTTATGGCAGCACAATTCACCATTGCAAGGATGTGGAAACAACCTAAGTGCCCGTCAATTCATGAGTGGATTATTAAAATTTGGTATATGTATACAATGGAATATTACTCAATTATAAGAAACGAGAGTGATCTAGCACCGCTTATGTTTTCCTGGATTGAGCTTCAGCCCATTATCCAAAGTGAGGTAACACAAGATCAGAAGAATAGGCTCCACTTGTACTCTCCATCAAATTGGTACTGACTGATTAACACAGTGGTGTTCACATGGTAGTAATGTTCTCCAGGGATGGGGCGTTGAGGGAGTAAAGTCACAACTGTAGGACACAGTGAACATTGTGGAGGGGAAGTGCATACCTCTAACCCCCACTAGGGAGAGGCAAAGACATAAAATGTAACCAAAATGTTTGTACTCTCATAATATCCTGAAATTAAAAAAAAACAAAACAAGTCAAAATCTCAGAGAGAAGGGAGAAGTTGAGATGTCCCAACATTGTAAGTGATTTTTTCCTTCTGAGGCAATTGCTAATTGACTGTATGAATCATGGATTCCACACAGAAAGCAACGGACTAGAGTTTGAAGAAGTATGATGTGACTGGGCTAGAGAGGGAAATACTGGATTCCTTTTAAAACACTCGGGGATTTTCTATTTATCTCTGTTATTGTCATTGTGTCCAGAAAATACACTCTTCATGTTTTCAATCATTTCATAATAGCTAAGGTTTGCTATATGAAGAATAAAATTATACAAATATGTAACTGTCCCTTATGTGTTTGACAAATGAGTATACATCTCAATCATGTCAAGTATTTAAATTATGTTTTTCACATTTTTATATACATACTGATTTCCTCTATTTTTCTAACAACTATTGAGACATTAATGTTTTTGACTCTGATTGTAGATTTGTGTAGCTTTACTTTTTGTCAGTTTTTCCTTCATATAGGCTGAGACTTTGTATGCAGATAGATTTCAATTTACATATTCCTGTTGCATTGGCTCACTGTTGCACTAT
Source organism: Lepilemur ruficaudatus (assembly GCA_963574885.1). Classification (NCBI taxonomy): domain Eukaryota; kingdom Metazoa; phylum Chordata; class Mammalia; order Primates; family Lepilemuridae; genus Lepilemur; species Lepilemur ruficaudatus. Next base: position 6,416 of record CAUYRT010035257.1, on the reverse strand, counting down.
TAAGAAATGTTACCACTTATGTCTAGCAGTGATACTTGCCTCCAGATCTATGTTGTACAATATTACCATAGCTATCAAGTTTTTTTATTAGTATTTGAATGCTATATATTTTACCATTTTACTACATTTAGTCTTCCTGTTATCTTAATTTTAAGTTACACCTTTTACAAACACCATGTGCTGAGTTTTGTGTATTTGTGTCTTATTTAACAATCTTAGCTTTTTATTTGCATTTTAAAAATTCTGTATATTAAATGTAATTACTTATTGTATTGAAGTCCATTCTCATTGTTTTCTGTTTTGTATATTCTATTTTTTGATATCACTTTTTCTCACATGTTTAACCTTCTTTTGGATAATTGAATAACTTATCTACATATTTTTTTATCTAATTATTATGCATGTATTCTTTTACTTTTTTGGTTTTCACTCTAAATCACAAGATAGTTCCTTAATTTATAATAGTCTAATAGGATTTATAACAATTTCACCTCCCTAAAGATATCATAATAAACTGCTTAAAGCAAAATTAAGTTTTTATAAAAAGCCCAAGAAAAATACCTGCAAAGAAACAAAAATGAGACTGACAATGAATTATTAACAAAAATGAAATAAGCCAGAAGGAAATGATATGACATCTTTAGAATACTGTAAGAAGATTTAAAATCTTTAAAATACTATAAGAACATTTAAAATGTCAGTAGAGAATTTTATACCGTGTTAAAATAGTCCTTAAAATTGAAAGCAAAATAAATGAATTTTTTGAAAAATAAACATTGAGACAAACTTACGACAGAGTGACACTAAAATAATATTAAAGAATACTAACCCCTTATCAAACAAATGGTTTGCAAATATTCTTTCCCATCCCGTAGGCTGCCTTTTTATTTTGTTGCTTTTTCCTTTGCTGTGCAGAAACTTTAGCTTGATGTAGTCCCATATTTTTGTTTATGTAGCCTGAGATATTGATGTGACATCCAAAAATCATTGTCAAGAAAAATGCCAAGGTGTTTTCCCCCCTATACTTTTTTCTAGGAGTTTTATGGTTGCAGATTTTAACATTTAAGTCTTTAATCCATTTTGAGTTTATTTTTGTGTATGGTGTAAGATAAGGGTCAAATTTTATTCTTTGCTTGTGGGTATTGATATTCACTTTTCCCTGTATCATTTATTGATAGACTGTGTTTCCCCACTGTATCCTTTTGGCTTCTTTGTTGAAAATTAGTTGGCCATGCAATTTTGGAATTATATCTGGGCTCTCTGTTCTCTTCCATTGGTCTTTTTTTTTATTATTATTATTTCAAGATATTATGGGGATAGAAACATTTTGGTTACAAGTAATGACTTTGCCTCACCCACGCCAGGGCTAGAAGTGTGCCCTTCCCCCATACAATGTGCATCACATCCATTAGTTGCGAGTGTTCCATTGGTCTTTATATGGTCTCTGCCAGTACCACACTCTTGATTACTACTATTATTTGTACCATAATTTCATCAGGAAATTCATCAGACTTCATCAGGAAGTCTGATGCTTTGTATTTTTTGTATTTGCTTTCCAGGATCTTTTGTGGCTCCATATAAATTTTAGAATTGTATTTCTATTCTGTGAAAAAAATGCCATTGAAATTTTGATAGAGATTGTATTGAATTTGTATATTGTTTTGAGTAATATGGAAATCGTAATAATATTAATTCTTCCAACCATAAGCATGGGATCTCTTTCCATTCATTTGTGTTTTCTTCAATTTCTTTCATTAGAGTTTCATCATTTTCAGTGTATGAATCTTTCACTTCCTTAGTTAGATTTATTCCTAAGTACTATATTATTTTTGATGGTATTCTAAATGGGATTTTCTTGATTTCTTTTTTGGGTACGTTGTTATTGTTGCACAGAAATGTAATGATTTTTGTATGTTGCTTTTGTGTCCTGAAACTTTACTGAATTCATTTATTAATCATAATAGTTTTTTTTTTTTGGTGTGCAGTTAATATTCAAAATACATACAGAACTCAGTAGCATACAAAGAAGTAACCCGAGTAATAGAAATGGGGAAAAAAAAAAACCTGAATAGAAATTTCTCAAGAGGACATACAAATGGCAAATATACACATATTAAAAGGTGCTCAACATCACTAAGAATGAGGTAATTGCCAACCAATATCACAATAAGATATCACCTCACACCTGTTAGGATGGCTATTATCAAAAAGAGAAGATACAACAAGTGTTGGCAAGGGTATGGAGAAAAAGGAATCCTTGTACACTGTTGGTGGGAATGTAAACTGGTGCAGCCATTGTGGAAAACAGTATGGAAGTTTCTAAGAAATTAAAAGTAAACTGCCATATGACCCAGCAAGCCCTCTCTGGGTCACAATTATGGATGAATCATCTAATGGAGTAAATGATGCCAGTTATGCATTTGAGAACAAGTTTATCATTTTTTTTTCTGTGCTACATGAAGCAGATGCCAAAATTATAGGTTCCATTCAAATTAGTAGTTGAGGTACAATGAAATGATCTCACCTAAAATTTGTTAGCATTGTTGTCAACATGAGTCTAAGTATCTGAAAATTATTTGTTTACTCTCGCTATAGCTTTCCACAATCAAGTTAACAAGTTTAAAGATCTCCTTTAATTCTTTATTGGTGGGGAAATTTCCAACTTTACCCAAGTTACACTTAGCTTCCTACCCAATAAAAAAACTTTTATTCTTTTACACAGATTCTTCTTTTAATATACACAATATTTATAAACATTCATAAACATACTCTTTTCTAACCATTCTTCCATATTAAAGTTTATTTTACCTGAGCCTTAAGGTGATGTGTGACCCCACCCCGCCATCTTGTTCTCTTTCCTGTATGAGTGGCCCATTAGAGGGCACAGTGCCTGTATGATCATTTTAGAGTCCAATATTGAAAGGTCAATAACATAAGAATCAGAAATAGCAGATACTAATGGAAATTTAGTTGCTATATGAATTAAAAGTAGGAAGAATGCTAACAATTTTTTGTTTGTTTTAAGCATAGAACCGTTTTCCTTATATGAAACTCAGAGCAACAATTGCTTTCATTAAAGGTAAAAATCTACAAACATATTTCATTAAAGTACTAAAACATTATATTCCTTTAGTCAAAATACAAAAATATCATTAGAAAGAAAAACATAATTTACCTATTCGGTTTTTTGCTTCCTACTCTTTTGCTCCTGAAGAAGATAATTTATTGGACAATGCCAAAAATCATTAAGTAGTCAAATCCTATAAATAAGGTTACATGAATAAATCACTACAATACCATATGTCTCCTTAAGTTTGATGTCTATGGAAGACAATTATTGCTCTTTTTTAAGGTTATCCATAACATCTATAAAAATATGCAATTTTTATTTGAAATCACTTTCATCTAAAAGAATGGCATTGCATCTTCATGATTTATAATTTGATATAATAGAAACAACAGCTCCATCTATCTTAAAATGAAGCATACTTGAGATATTATAAAGAAACTCTTATCAGTTAAATTATATGAAAACCTATAAGCATTAAACCAACTGTAATGCTATCAATCTTTCTAAAAAATTTCCACCTAAGTATCTCTATTGGCTTGCATTCTCTTCATGTGAATGTAAGTTTGAATACAAGAGCACCAGATGAACAGAGTTTTTTTTTTTAAGCTAAAGAGGGTTTGTACACCTTTTTAATAATAAATTTGGATATGTTTCACATATTTAGCTTTTCAATTAATCATGCCATTGAGAAAAAGTAAAAGGCTAGTTTATGACAACAGTGCAGAAAATACTTTCTCTTCCTTCTTCAAAAATTGTGTCAGAAGGCTACTCCAAAATTACCACTGAGGTCCTAGGCAGCCTGCCATTGTGACAGTATGTTTTATAGACAATCATAAATAACACTCCCAGTAGCATATCAGAGACAATTATCCCACACCATCGGCCCCATTATTTTGATTTAGTAGGGTCTTAGAAGCAAAAGCAATGTTTACTTATCACATCTAACTGTGGAGAATTCTAATTTGATATTTTTCTCAGGGTTCATTATTTTTTGGCTTTGTTTCTATTATTTTAATACTTGTTTTGTGTTTTTAAGGTGGACACAAAGATGTAGGAATTTTCTTCTTATGAATAAAAATATATAGGAACATTGTGGAAGTTGCTGACTAGTGTTTACAATCTGATCTTTACATTTTATGGAGAGGAAGGTGGAGACTGTGAGATAGAGCTTTTCATATACATTGTATCTATGATTTGCTATCTCTGAATAATTTTATATTTTAAATATCTAGTCCTACTCTAAATTTTCATATATAAAGGATAATTTTGTATCCTATTCTTTTGCTCATCATTTATATTTGTTCTATTCCTTGTATTCAGCTGTTAATGTATTGTATTTCTAGCAACTCAAATTTCTATGATCTCTACCTATTTATATTTGCCAAGTTCACTGTGGACATTGTTATGATGGAAGAATAAAAAAGAGTTAAAAATCAAATGAAAGAAATAAGATAAAGTTCCATATAGAATGTAAACATATGTTACTCTGTCATATTAGACTTTAATGTTTTTCTAAAGTCTCTAGACACAAGATGCATCTTAATGGAGTATACGGTTCAGCAGTATATTCCTAAAATTATTCTTACTGATCCAAATGGTATAAGGGAAGAAAAGGTTTGTTTCCCAGGAAAAATAAATGTCTATGATTTACAATTAAAGTAACTCCATTATTTAAATACTTAAAATAAAGCCTAGTATCATATTTAAGTTTCTTATGTAGCTCTTAGATGAATTATGCAATTAAAGTTCAATATATCAAAATAGCTAGTAATTTGTATTTTAGAAGACTATAATAACATGTGAAAGTGACAATATTAGTCTATACTCCTAAAATAGAGGAATCTTGTCTCTCCATAATCTTTACAACTAAAACTAAAGCTATTCACTTTTCTGGTGATCCTTTCCTACGTTCCTTTCTCCTTTCCTCCTTGTCTTCTTTTCTTCCTTTCTCTTCTTTCCTTCCTTTCTCCCTCCCTCCCTCACTTCTTTCTGTCCTTCCTTCCTTCTTTCCTGCTCTCCTTCTTTTCTTCTTCATAGAGGCTCTTGTCTGGATAGTTAATATGATGTTCAAATGAAGAATACCCTCACAAATTTAGGACATAAAATCTTCTTTCATCTATATTGTACTCCATTGCATACACACTATATGTTGGATCTTGTAATCAGTAAAAATATACTTCAGACTCATTCTCTGCCCCAAGAAAGCTTATGATCTATTAGGGGTATACTAATTTGTAAGTCTGGTGAAAAATTATGTACTCAATAAGCCATAAAACAGTGTAATGGCTGTTCAAAGAAGAGAAGATCTCTTCTGAAGAGAACATCAGAAAAGTTGCATGAAGAAAAGTTAGTTTGAGTCAAGCCTTGAATAATTGGCAATGTCTCAAAGGGGACAACATAGCTCTAAGTATGTAAGAAAATAACAATAATAAATTGCATATAAAACCACCGAAAAATAATTAGAAGTGTATAAATTAAGGATAAAAGATCATCATAAAGTACTAAATTTGCATAAACATGAAACTCATCAGGTTCATAAAAATGTAACATTTTTGATAGTTTCATAGTTATATATTTATATTAAAACTTATTAAATCCTACTTTTAAGATATATGCAGTTTATTTTATATTAATAGTACTTCTATAAAGCTATTTTTAAAAAAGCATACAATATATTTCTACCTAAAAATTTCAATATTTAAAATATGTGTTGAATGCCAAAGTACTATAGAAATGAAAAAAATTACCATATGATCTTCAAAAGGTTTAAGCTATTAATAAATTTTCATCAATATAAGAAGAACTTCCATTGCCCAGGAAGAATATGTGAGACATTGGTATAACTCAATAAAAGTATGCAAATTTATTAGCATCTGGTCATCTGGAAAGCCATGGATAACATGAAAAAAAGATAAAGTACTTGTTTTAAGATGCTAAATTAAATGTACTCTAAAATTTATTTCCCCCAAAAATTTCTCATGAAATATGAATAAAAATACAAACAGTGATGTTAAGAATTGATGAAATTATAGCAATGTATTTTGTAACATATTTAGCACAACAAAATGTAATGCTTTAATTTTTTTTTTATTTATGTTTAGTTTTTTTTTTTTTAATTGGGGGAAAACTTCAAAGCATTTACAGTACAATGTTTACAGTCACAATTTGTAATGAGCTGATTTCCCAAAATATATTATCACTCAAGTTGACTTATCTTGTTACATTCAAAAACCTACTCTGTCAAAGTAGTCCAGAGAATACATACATAGTGCTCCAACTGTATCTACGTACAACCAACACTCCATTTTAAGTGTACTATTAAATGATTTTCAGTGTATTTACCAAG
>CAUYRT010035256.1:0-17212 GCA_963574885.1 Lepilemur ruficaudatus | reverse complement strand
GTAGTGTTTCAAAGGACTTTCACATACAGTATCTCATTTGATCTTCACAGCAACATTGTGAAGTAGGGAAGGCAGGAATTATTTTCCTCATTTTATAGAACAGAAAACTAGACTCAGAGAGGTTAAGTGACTTGGCCAAGGTCACCCAGATGGCATGCAACAGAATAACAGGATTTGAATATATACCTGATGAGTTCAAGTTCAGTAATTATTCCATTACAACAAGCAAACAGAAGCTGATAATGTCCATTCATCTACATTGTTGGCCATTTTTGGCTCTAAAAGTCTACACTATGGGGTGAGGCAAGAAAATGTTGTAGACATTTAAGAAAACTTAAATGTTTTTATCTACTCTTGCCATTTCCAAATGCCTAAAGGTGAAACAGGTATATGTCGACAATGACAGTGGCAAAACATGTCAGTTGGATGGCCAATGTGAGAGGTTTCCCCAAGAGCAGATTTGGATAAGCAAGCAGGAGAGAAAGCAGAACGCCACTGGATATTAAAATATGAGAGTGACAGCCAGAGAAAAAGGGCACACATTGATAGTAAATGGAAACTGAAATATTGAAAATATTGATGTTACCTTCTAATGAAGTGAATGCCTGCCATACCTTCCTCCCAACCTTTCTCTAGCCATTTGTCATTTAGTGGTACTTTTGTGTGCCTTCTTGCTATTTCTTGGCTGCCCCAAGAAGTCCAAAAATCTGTTTCTTTCTCCTTAGGTAAATAAATTAAATTTTACCTGTCCTCCCTCTACCATTAAGTGGCCAGTGCTCTCTTTCCCTTCCTGAATGTCCTCCTTTGCATTCTGCTAAACAAATGCAAATCCACTCTAAGAGCAACATGGAAGCATAGTCTTCCGGGCCCTGTGCTGGTATCCTAACAAGAAATGCCAAATCTGAATCAACTATGGATATGTATCATCTTTATTCTCACTCCTGTTGCATACATCATTACTAGATTCCAGAAATTTTTCCCCTACTGAGCTCAGTCAGGATATCAGAGTCCTTCTTTCCCCAGTGATTTAGATGGTTGACAATAATTAATCAGAATAGGCAAGAGAAATGGGACCCATTTCACCCTTGTTCACCCACAGATATCTTGGGTGCAGCAGGTTGGTAAGCTTCCTATAACCCCTTTCCCACCCAAATCAAAGCACATAATTGACCTAGAAGGCAACAGCTGTTACAACTTTCCTCTACTTTTCTTAGCCTCATTTTGGTCCGTCTCAGATTACTATATTTAGAAGCACTAAAAAGATAGCTTGCAACCCGTGAATGAGTTACACTGAGAATTCCAAAATCTTGCATGTAAAAAATTCAGCATCTATGACTCAAAAGATCATTTTGTTTTTAATACTTCTTTCTGTCCTGTGATTCTAACTCATTTGATCAAAATCAAAATGCTAATCAGGCATGGGGAGCAAGAGGGCTAATTAACTGCGTCAATCAGTGCCTTGAGCCTGAATATCTCCCATTTTCTCTGGATCTTTCAGAGATTGAGAGAAAAATTCTTCCCTCAAAATTTTGTGTGTTGAAAAATTAAAAAGTGGTCATAGATGGGAGTGTTTTGCAATTTCTTGCTGTCTCTGCATCATGAAAGACATGCAGACACTCCTTGCTGTGTCTTTGCACAATAAACATCTGGCTTCAATTCTTCTTTTTTACGGAGGAAGCTCAGTGGCCCCAGAGAGTGAGGAAGTTTGGTTGAGACGATCAAAAAAGGACTCCAGATTTCACCTTGCAGCCAGGATAGCAATCCACAAATACATTCTCAGAGAGTACTGGAAATAAAATTAGGCCTCTTTACAGGGAGGAGAAGACCACGATTCTCCTGCCAGGACTGCTTGCATGACATTTCCAAAGGGACATTGCTGACAAGTGGCTTGGGCCGCCTGCTCCTCCCAGGTGCTTTGTATTAAGACAGGAGCAGACACACCCAGGGAGACGGGGAACAGAAATAACAGAAGGAAACACATGTAATAAAAAAGGGAATTAATTCAATTGGAAGAAAACCGTTTAAGAACTCTGTGTTTTGTTTTCGATGGTGACGTTTAGGAAGCAGCGGGAAGAAAGAGAGGCGCTGGATTTATGAGGCTGTGCATTGAAAGCAAAGTTTCAGTGTAAGCTGTGAATAAGCAAGAGAGGGCAGTGTTGATGCGTCTACAACAAGTCGAGGAGGCTTACATGCTGAGCTATGAGAGATTTTTTGGTTGTTGTTCAAAATTTATGAATTCTTATTGTTGTTTGTTTCATCCCCCAATCTATACCCCCCCAAACACACACATTTCTCTTAGAAGTTTTTCCTGACCCCCTTCAAATAAGAAATCCTTAAGTTACATCGAGCTGGAACCCTAGCACAGATTTAACTGTGATGACAGAATCGAGAACGGAAAACAAACCAAACCTGGGAAGGGAAAGAAAAACATGATAAATTACTTGTAGCTAAATGGAATCATTTCAATCAAAAGCATTTTTTTTAAATGAATGAACTTGCTTCTTTGCTCGATTCTAGCTTTAGCAAGAAGATCAAAGAGATTTATGACCTGTGTCTCTTCAAGCTTGATGCCAGAAACAAGCATGTTCTCATTAATAGTCATTTTCTCGTCAAAAGAAGGCTTTTATGCAGACAATGTGCATTGCTTTCATAGATTTATTGTTGGCAACATTTTTTATTAGAAGTTGGATGTCACGTCTTAAGGGATGATGTGTTGTATGTGTGTTTGTGTGTGAGTTGGAGGGTATTTAATTGCCTTTATGTTTCAAATATTCCAAACTTACACGGACCGTATATTTCAGTTTTCAGAATTCTACCTATTCGGTTGAAGTGGAAGATTCGCTGACATGGGGAGAGGTTTAACAGATAAGGGTAAATCTGTAGCCATTTGGATGTTTTAAGTCTGATGATATGAAGGGATGAAATTTCCTCGGGAGTTCAAATTTTGCACATTTTAGTATGGCTAACTTCACGCTGAGACTCCACAGGGTGACTCTTGTGGAGACTTAAACAATTACCTGCTGAATTTGAGCAACCAAAGTTCAAAAGCTGAATAATGAAAAGATAAAATAAATAAATACAAATCTTTCTTCCCCTTTCAGGAATAGGACGTTTTGTTCCTTCTTATCGAATGGTTTCTGTTTGCTTATTTGTTGAGTACATCGGCCCCAGTCTGTGTTTGGGTATATATTTAGACACACAAAGAAATCATCAAGTAGGAAGGACTAAGAAGTTCAATTAAGCAACCAGTTTGAAATCTTGTCACAAAATTAACCAACGGACCAACCGTGTGGGGCTTTATATAACCACAGATAAAGTAATGACACATATTTGGGAAATGTTCTCAGAGTGACTGTAAAACCAAGATGATGTCAAGGCATGTTGTCACCTGTCACCTTGGGCCTCAAATCACTGTAGGCTGGCTGATGCCCCCATCCCACAACAGGAATAGCCTGTGCCCATGGGAACTTTTAAAACTTATATTATTAGACAGAGTGCTCTCCCAAATTGACTGTTTTCTTTCCCAAACCATTCTCTTTTCTTGGCTTTTATGACATTACACATTCCTCATTTTCTTTCCACTTCTCAAGACACTTTTGCTTGGCCTCTTAATGTTCCTGCTTCTTTCCCCGGCACCCAAATATTGGAATCTTCCCATATTAGCCCTGGCTGCTGTGTTCGGCAGTTCCTTTCTATTAGTAGAGGACCCCATCCATTGCCATGCTATCAGATGTATACGTTGATGACTGTCACATTTAAACCCAACCCTGGCCTCTCTTTTGAGCTCTTTATTTATATAGAATCTACTTACCGATTGTCACCACTTGGATGGCTCATCAACATCTCAAAATTCAGATGACCCAAATGGCATTCTCAGTTTTCCTTTTTCCCAAAACTCACTCTCCCAGACCTTACCCAGAAAGGCTACCACCAATTGTCCATCTGCTCGGTTTCATTCCACTCTCTCCTCTCCCACCCCTACCCATCATGTCCTAATACGTGTGTGTGCACACGCAGATGTGTGTTTTAAATAAATATGTTTCTCCTCATTTCCACTGTTCTAAGCCCATTGGAAGCTACACAGTCCTCTCACCTAAACTATTGCCAAGTCTCTGAACTATTCTCCCTGTTCACATTCTTGGCCACCCTAATCCAATCATCCCATAATAGTCAGAGTAATCTTTTAAAATAGTTGCCTGCTTATTTTGCATCCCTCCTTAAAATTCTTTGGTACTTTCCCCTTCACTTTGAATAATATTTACCTTCATCCCATGGCTGCGATGGTCCTTGCCTGTCTTTTCAAATCTGTCTCGTGTGTCTCTGTCCATTGCTCACTCTGCTACAGCAGCTCAGGCTTTCTTTTAACATACTATCTAAATTCTTTCCTAATTCAGGCTTTCTGCACATGCTATTTCCTTTGTTCTTCCTGGGAATGACCCCTCCTCAGCCATCCTGTGTATATGTAAATGTCAACTCTTCCCAGAGACTTCCTCTGGCCACCATACCTCATTAGTTCCCCCCCTGTTTTTTATCACTGTACCCTGTTTTGTTCTTTCAGCACAATATGGGAGAACAGAGGATATGTCTGTTTTATTCACCAAATATTCACTCAGTGGCTAGCAGTGCCTGTCACATATTAGTCCCTCAATAAATATTTATGGAAGAAAAAAATCTAAAAAATAAAAGAAAGAAATGAATAAACCTTTCATAACTAATGAAATGGCTACTCTTAAAGGCAGGCTTGAAAAGGATAAATTTTCTCAATAAAGTACAAATGGCTCTCTCCCAACCATACACAAAGCCCTATAGAATCAAATAGCTTTTGTTGTACTGTCAAATATAAGCTGCTCCTCTTTTGTCGGGCCAGGGACTACCTGTCTGTGATATGGAGAATGCACAGGTAACTTGAAGATGCTGTCCTTAGATCATGGCACTTTCTCTCTAATGAGCACGAAAATTTCTTCTTAAAAACATTTAATGTGTCAGTGAAAATATTATATTTAGTTAATGCTGAAATAAAGTTATTAACTCAAAACCACCTGTTAAATGTCACAGCAACAACCATTTAAAATAGAATCTATTTGTCTGGGCACATATTTTGGCAGTCAGCAGTTGCTCCCTGGGGACTGGGCCTTTGCTTGCAATTTGCAGTATCTGCCTCCAAGTAGCGTGGTGTCCTGTTCATTGACATAGCCAAAAAATTTTGAAATGCTCCACTAGTCTAACTGGATAGTTAAAAATGGTAAGAAATGGATTTAAAAAAAATAAAAGAAAAAGAAACAATACAATCTAGATTTGGTCCAAACAGTGAAAACTTTAGAATACGTTAGAAAATTTCAAAAGGAAAACAAGGCAGGAAAACCTTGGGGAAAAAAAATGTTTATTATGTGTTGTAATCTGTATAATGCCACCCTGATGGTTATCAAGGTTTCCATTGTTCCTCAGGTTGCATGTAGTGTTTTAGTCCACCTGTAAAACTTGGCCTTTCTGTGTTGTTCTACTGGAGAAGGTAAGCTTACATTAGGAGTGGCATACTGTATAAAACTTACCTAGAAAAAGGAAGTCAGAGAGTACAGAATCAAAAAATTATGATGTTGAAGTTCCTGATCAAGTCAATTCAAAGAAAAAACTATTAATTATTATTTCAACGTTATACACACATTAAATAGCTAATAAACTTGAGTGAACATTTTTGCATTCAAAATAACACTTTTTTTTCTTCAAATCAGAACAATATGGGAACACTAAAGTAAAGAGACACATGGGCAACATTTTTCATTCTGAAGAAATTATCCCAAAACTAGAATTTGTAATTATCAAAGACATTGAAAGCCAAAGTGTTAAAAAATGTGATGAACTGAAAAGCTTTTACTGGACTGTGGGCAGGCTTTGTTCTCTAAAAGGGAGTGGGTAATAACGTACAGCATCTAAGATACAGGAGAGGGCAGAAGGCAAGGAACCAGCGCTCATATGGAGTGTTTCAGCTGCACAAATAAGTGAGTTTAAGAGTAAATGTCTGCCTGTCTTCTTCCACATTAAATGCACAATGGATAACTTTGTTCCAGGGCCAGTTGTCCCTGATGGGAATCTCAGAGCTTTCCGATGCTTTCCAGAGTTTTCCCACCATACGTTTACACACCTACTTCCCAAAGACAGCTGTTCCTCTCCGCCACTGGCATGCCTTTCCTTCTGTCTGAACACCTCTCCCCTCTTCCTGCTGTTTAACCGTAACAAACCCATCCTCTGTGGCTCAGAGCATAGCTCACACCTGTTACCAGAACTTTTCTGACCATTTCATTTAGAAATAAAACTATTCGGCGGGGCGCGGTGGCTCACGCCTATAATCCTAGCACTCTGGGAAGCCAAGGCGGGCGGATCGCTCAAGGTCAGGGATTCAAAACCAGCCTGAGCAAGAGTGAGAACCCCATCTCTACTAAAAATAAAAATTAATTGGCCAACTAAAAATATATATAGAAAAAATTAGCCGGGCATGGTGGCGCATGCCTATAGTTCCAGCTACTCGGGAGGCTGAGGCAGAAGGATTGCTTTAACCCAGGAGTGTGAGGTTGTTGTGAGCTAGGCTGATGCCACGGCACTCCAGCCTGGCCAACAGAGTGAGACTCTGTCTCAAGCAAACAACAACAAAAAAAAGAAATAAAATTGTTCTTTTGAATTCCCATGAGATAATTATATGTACACTGCAATTAACATTTAATCACACCCTGACTTTGGACATGTCTTCTACCACTGTCTCAAATCCTTATTTGTGTTTTGAACTATTATATTCATTTATTCTTTTTCACACATTTATGTTTACATATTAAAATTGGATTGTAAGTCTTGATGCAAGATCCGTGACTCATATTCATTTTGTAATTTTCATAAAATTCCTTTTTTGAGCCTTCTTGACCCGATCAATTTTCTGTACACAAATCCTACAGGGAGGATTTTACTTCAAATTTTCCAGACTCTTTTGCATCAAATGAAGACAGATCAGATTTTTTTTTTTTAATTTTTGGGTTTTTAAATTTAATTTTTAATATCCTTTCACCTCCCTTCAAATTCTAGCATTGCAGTTTTTACCCCTGGGAAAAACCAATTATAATGATATAAAGAAAGGAAATGACTCTGAAGTTGAGAATGTACTAGGTGTCCTAGGCCTGCCTTGGAGATTGTTTACCAGTTTTCAACTTTCTTTTTTCCCCTGTTTGTTTATTTATTTTCCATATTGTTTATTCTTCCTATTGTTTATTTTTCACATTTCCTGGTTATCTTGATTTACTTGTATCACAAAGTATAGAATCTAATTGGCAGAAGCAGATTTCAGTTTTGTTCTTATTATATACTATGTGCTCCACATACAAGAGTGAATTTAATGCTCACAACTCCTTAGTGAGATGCATTTTATTGTCCCACTTAATAAGATGAGAAACTTGGGACTTAGGGTTTTACCTAGGATGTCAAAACTGAAACTGCAGGATTGGTGTTTTGGTTTTTTGTTTTGTTTTGTTTTAAGAGAATATGAAATTTGTTACATATTGAATGCAATAATAAAGCCACCTAAATAGGGACCCAGAGAGCTTCTTTTATCCTGTCCCAGATCCCCCCAGACCTTCCCACCCCACCCCAGTGAAAACATCATTTCCCTATTCCTGCAGTTTTAGAAATGGATGCTTAAAAAAGAACAAAAGGCATCAGTGAGTGAGGCTGTACAATAGATAACATAAGAAGAAGCCTGTGGGGTGAGTCCAGGCTAGCTAATCAGGAAACTGGGTGCCCTTACCATGTTTTCTATCTCTTTTGGTTTTCACACCCCCTACCACTGTTAGGTTCTTCCGGTTAGAATTTGTGTGGGTGGTCAAATTTGACAGGTGATGATCATCTGGGTTACAGAAAGGAAGCACGTGAAAGGGTTTGCTATAATGACAAGAAATTACAGAGCAGCAACACCCAGTGTGATGCAGCACAAAATCCTCTTCCTGAGAGCTGAAACTGTGTATCAAGCCAAAGCAGTGTTGGTCTGCATGGAGCGGCCACCGGCTACCTTTAGTGATAACGTTGCTAGGATATGAAACTCCAAACGCACCGTTAGTGTGAAAGTGGTATTTCATATTGGGGAAAAAAAAAAGGTGAAGGGAGAAAAAGGAAGAAAGAAAGAAAAGAAAAGTCCAGTAAACAGTCAGTCCCTGGTGCTTTTTCCTGGGCATTAGAGGCACAGGGATGACATCACCAGCAGCCTATCAGAGCTCTGCAGCTTTGTTCAGGTTCCGAAGCCATGTCATCATCGCCGATGTAGCCCAGAAATGAAAATAGCACCATCTCTAAATATACAACAATGAGAGTCAAGCGCTGCTTTTAAAGGATGAGAGAACCAAGAAAAACTTAAATCATAAAGTCTTCCTTTCATAAAGAAACTAAAATTTGGCTCCTGGAGCCACTAACCTTGGTATTTATTTTAGTCTGTGACTTTGCAAAGTGACAGTCAAAGCTAATTAATACACAACCAAGGCCACCCCTCAGTCGTTCCAGTTTCCCCTGCATCTGGAACAGAGGCAGGTGAACTCTTCCCTAAAAGGCAGCAGTGGGATCATGGCTGGCTACAATGTCAAGAGAACAGTCAGTCTGGTTTGGATACGGGGATATAGGGTTTCCCAGCAAGGTGGGCAAGCGGCTGTCATTGTCAATACGTTTCACTTAGCTAAAAGCACAGTTTACAGTTGTTGAAGTTTGATTGATCTGTTGATAAACACTAATGTTTTCCAGTTGACAATTTCTCCATGTTAATTTCTTTAACGCTGGCAGACCTGCCTGGCAGGGACCTATAAATAGTATCAGTGTCATCATCCTTTTTAAGTTATTAATGAGCCATCGTGTTTCAAGGGGCTGGGATTCGGGGACAGGTTGTGCTTGACTGCAGTTTCTGACATTGATACGTTAGCATTTGGAATTTGGTGGAGATGAGAACACGTTTTTTAAAAAATTACAGCAGCGACCAAATGCATCTATAATAAAAGAGAATTGTTCATAATTAGTCACTAATTAAACTTTGGAGAGAGGAATAAAGTGCCAAGCCCCTCTGTGAAGCATGTCCTTGATGCCGAGGCATTAGTACTGTCCCCACCTCAACTGCAGCTGCCCTCTGCTTTCTTTGCTACCTCTCTCTACACATACCCTATTATCACTGAGATAAATGAATGCCTGACTCTGGAAATCAGTTTCGGCCCAGACTGTTCTGTCTGCCAACTGGTGACAGGGGACCAGAGCAGACTTCTCCAATTAGCAGATCCCCCATCAGGCAGCTGGACGCACTGTGTGTGTGTTTGCGGACAGCACATTGGAGCAGCTCAGCCACTGACTGAGGACTCCTGCACTGATAAATATGAGCCTAAAATCAGGACAGACAAGTGGATAAGGTAGCACAATATCTTTTGAAGATATTTTCTCAGTCCAACTCTCTTCACCCCCTTGGAGGTGGTTCAAATCAGCACCAAAGGTGTCGCACAATAATGATGGTAGAGATGATTTATGTACTGGCATCGGGACCGCTGGGTAGGTGCATTGCTCCCTAATGGGCATCAATACGAACAGGATGCCTGACCAAGCTGGAATTATTATAACAACTCAGGTATTTCTCTAATCCTGAGTTCTGGCGTTGTAGAGAGATGACCCTAAGATCCTTGGCTGGGCCAGGATTTTTTATTTAGATGCTTATCACCATACCTTCCTTCTAATCATCTTATTTTTCTTTATTTTTAATAACTAATTCATAATTCCATTTATCTATTTCCTTCAAGAGTCGCTTTTGGATTCCTGATGCTTGACTATGTACATCACCATTCTGATATTAAAAGTTCCTGTATGTATTTTCAGCAAACAATAGTTTAATAAATATGTTTCTATCCAATGTATCACATTTGGAAGATACTTCTCAGGCACCTTAATTTTAGAAAATGCAGGGGCTGATGCAGGGGCTGATGATCTGATATTTTGACCCCAGTTTATGAGGCCTGACAGCTTGGGAACATGAAATACAGAAAAAAGCATAAACATTTACTGTCCTGTAGGGATAGTTAGCTCAGCTGAACCAAAATGAAAGCAAACATTCAGTTTCTCTGCTGAGTCTACCTACTTCCTGTTCTTTAGTAAGAGATCTCAGCAAAAATGACTTAGCATAAAAGGCAAAACTGATAAACCATTTTTCTTTCTGTAATAAACTAATTGTCTATAATTCAAAGAACATTATAGAAAATTTGAGTTGGTACCATTCTGCAAATCAACAACTTCCAGTACATAATTATTGGTCATACACTGGCAACGAAGAAAGAAATGTCTGAGTTCAATAATCTTAGTTATATTTAGAAGCACTATAACATATCTTTGAAAATAAAGGTCACTAATCTATTCACAGTTATGATAAGAAATGGTTTCATGATACTGAGATCATTTCCTTATAAAGGGAAATAATTTAAGGTATTTAAGGAATAAGTGCAAATTAATGAAAATTAGTAGATTCAGGCATCATGTAACAGAAGGCTTGATCAAAGGTGAGGTATGATGATAAAACAGTAGCAGTTTGGAAGAGGAGGGGAAGTAGAGGGAAAGCGATTGTGTTCATTTCCTTGGGTGGATTCTGAAGTGGCTGTTCAGGCAACTCAACAGTGAAAATTACCAGAAGATCTGACTGGTGACATTGTTATAGGGACAGCTACATGTCCTCACTAGGACACTATTGAAGAGGACATATACTCCAGTGAGCTTGTTTAAAGGGAAAATAGAAAGACTCTCAGGTAGCCACTATCCATTCCATACGCCTCACTACCAGGCAATCGTCCAGTGCAATCACCGGCAGCAAGCAGGCAATGGGGATGGCTGGAGAAATCGTGGAAAAGCAAAGAGGGATCAAGTGGTTATATTTACTCAGTCCAAAAGACTGTCTAATAACATGGTCCCATATATGAATTCCATCAAATCTTAGAAAAGTCGGGAAAAACTAATACCATGTTGCTATAATCAGAATAACAAACAATGTGGATGTTAGGTGAATCATGTGACTAGAAACACAGAGACCTGGTGACTTGCAGAAGTCGTATTTTCTAGACTTTCTTGTGGTCATCTTCAAAATGAGAGCTATTGTACTTGATGATCTCTATATGGCTGATGGCTTCGATATTGTATTATTTTGTGTTTTACTCAGTTTTATGTATATCTCTGTGTATACCTGTATATAAAATTTTGTATACAACCGTCTAAATCTCACCATATGTACACATGCACTAGTATATAACATATGTGTGTGTATATATATGTGTGTGTATGTGTGTGTGTATGCATCTGTATAAAGAAATGCATGACCAATCTGGTAGAACATCCTCTCTCTGAAATCAAAGTATAGCCAACCAGTTAGTTATAGCAGCCATCTTCCTCTTTATAACTATTATGTCTTATGACAATCTCCAAAGGTGGTCCACATTTTTACATTTCAGAATACATCTCTCCACCCCCAAAATCTTACAGAACATAACTAAAATATCTTTTCTTGGGTGTAGAATAATTTAAAACAATTTCAAACAATTGAAATAAGAGAAAAACCTGTTTTAGGAGTTTTATTCCATCACCACAGATTCTGTGGCTCAAGATATTAATAATATTATAGATGAAACAAGACTTAGTCAGATTTTTTTGGGGGGATGTGCTTTCACTAATAATCTTCCTTGTCTTTGATCTAAGAAAGATTCTTCTTATTCTCAACAGAACAACAGTGAGTATTATAGGAAGGCCTCAATGTTTCCCTTCATTGAAGCATTCGCCAGCAACTTTAAGTCAGCAATAATCATACTCCTGCTACTGGAGAAAGAAACCTCAATTTTTTTTCCCCTAATAGTTTAATTTTAGGATAAAAAGAGGCAAGTTGAAAAGACAGAAATGCCATTAGGGACTTAAATTTTGTTTTGTTAAGCACTCTCTCTGACTATAGACTCTGGTCATCACTCCTTCAGATTATTATAACTCCAGGTTTTTGGACAGATAAGTTATATATGCTTGAGATAACAAACAAGTATGTGTTGCCGGGTGCCCAGACTGCATGCTGTCCCCGTGTCCTCTTTTCGCTGTGTGCAGTAGCCACCTACTGGCTACATTCTAGGATGAGTAGAATGTCAGCCTCCAACATAAACCTCCTTGTCCACGAGAGCAGGAATGTTCTGTTTCTTCCTTGCAGTGGTGTACACTTCACAGATCCATTGTCATCTGATAAAGTCACTGCATGGTCATCTCAGTCTCCCCTTGCCTGAAACACCCCTCATGAATGAACCTTTCACTTCAAATGTTACCTATTCTGTGCTGCTATTTTAAAATTGAAAATGATAAATAGTGGCTATTGAGGCACAGATATAACCAATTGATGCACAGATTCTGCACCATCAGAATGATACAGTTATAGTCATTTAACTACTCTGATTGAAACAGAAGCAGGGCCTAGCAGAGTGCTCAGAATAGTTGCTCAATAAATGTTACATGATATACATACACATATAAGTGCTATGCAGAAAGTATCCAGCCATTGCTAATGTAACAAGACCGGTTATGTAGCCAGATACTCTCCATACAGCCCTTGTATATATATTAAAACTGTTTTAAACATAGGTCAATACTTTCCAATGAAAACGGAAAAAGAGATGAAAAGAGAGTTTCAGTGAAACACTTTGTTTTTCAGAAATTCAGTGTCTTAGTGTTTTGGCTGCTATAACAAAATACCTGAGACTGGATAATTTATTAACAACAGAAATTTATTTCTCATAGTTCTGGAAGCTGCAAAGTCCAAAATCAAGGCACTGACAGATTCCATGTCTGGTGAGGGCTTTTTGCTTCATAGACGGTGCTATTTGGCCATGACCTTGCATGGCAGAAGGGATGAACAAGCTCCCTCAGGCCTCTTTGCTAAAGGCCCGAATCCCATGACTTTGTCACCTCCTAAACGCTCCACTTCTTAATACCATCACCTTGAAGGTTAGGTTTCAACATATACATTTTAGGGGGGCACAAATATTCGAACATATTAATAGCATTCAGCAAATCTTTCTTAACCCAAGTTTTATAGTATTTTGTATTTAATTCTAATATGAATTAATCTGTGTTATCATCATCGTAAATGGATATTTGTTAAGTATCTACCAGATAAATGTTTTTGGAAGTTACCAATTTAGACAAAACATACCTTATTTACAAGTCTCAGTGATATTCTATCATGCAGCAAAGAGAATGTCTCCAGAAATGTTACCTTAATCTAGAAAAAAGGTTCATGGTGAGTTCACTTATAGAATGATTAGCTAATTCATATGGCTTGTTTTAGCTATTAAGTTGTCCACACAGACTTTAGAGGTGTTCTAATTAATACTATGCCAGGATTTCAGTGCAATGAGGTTTGTATTAAAATCTTATAAGGAGAGCCCTGCAAAGGAAGTCACTACCATTTGTTCTTATTATGTGTGTAGAAGGACACAAAGTAAGAAATCTCCTGATTTCTTACCTAGTAATTTTTCTGTGATTGTGGCACATTGGCTCACACAGATGCCGTTTGTAAAACCAACCAAGTTTCAACAGTGTCAACATTGTGTATTATGGGAAATGGTCGGCCGGTAGACACTATGGTGTGTTATTGCCTCTTCCATCCTGTGAGTGGCATATATTTAGAGAGACACTGCCAATGCCTCAGGATAAACACAGCCTTAAAACTTTCCACTCCAAAATATAAACTGCATGTTCCCTCAAGCTAAAGCCTTCCTGGAATACTCTATGCTTTATTGATTTCCCTCTTCTCTAAGCTCCCAAAGCTCTTAGAGTCTGTATCACCCCATTAAGAATGCTTTCTCATACCATCTTGTACTATCAACTAATTGCTTCATGTGTATTGGCCTCGTTCAATTTGATTGTTAGTGCATCTTAGAAACCCTTCTTCCTCTTTTTGCCATCCACCACCAAGACAATCCTAGGAATGTATTGACACAAATAATCCATTGAATTGCTGGTAAATTGATCAACATACCTGAATTAACAAACTATGTCTGAAACTTGGGTTATGCTTTGGGTTTTAGCTGGGATTTTGATAGCAGGATGATATAATGAAGAGTCAAGGATCAGGATTTAAAAATAACGCCTCAAATGTCACCTAGCTGCCAGAGAGTCTATTCCCAAAGAAACTACATTGTTTAAGGAAATAAGCTGAAGCCTCATAAACTAAGAATTTCAACCCAAGTTACCAGGTTCAGTGTTTGCTTCCTTGAAAACAAAACAAAACAAAAAACACAAAAAACTTGGAAATATTCAACTCTCGAAAGTCAAGTAAGATAGCATCTCTTTGTAAGCAGATACATGAATGAGTGTTTGTGGTTTTGCATTAGAAGATAGCAGTAAAGTCTACAAGAAATGTTAATAGGAATCCATGAATGAGAGAAATCTACTCAGGTAAGAGTCACAAAGAAAGAAATTTAAATAAAGGAGGTACCTTACAGAAGTATGGCAAGAGTTAAGGGGTCCAGCAAGGCATGTTGAAGCATCCAGAAACTAATAACTGTTGGAAGCTGATAACATCTCAAAACGTAAAGAAGCAGTGGGAGGAAATAATATTACTGGAACCCAAGGAGAGCTAGAACCACGGAGAATGGGCTACCTAGAAAGAACTTTAGTCATGAATAGAGACAGCCAGAGACGTGGCTCTAAAGCAGGAAGGAACAGAGATGGGACCTGTCCCTCCTCCTGCCTTTTGATTTCCTATTTGTGTCTCTCATTTACTTATCTGGAAAACAGCTAGTAAAACAGTTGGATATTTTAGCCCTTAGGGCCAACCTCTCAGGCCACAGAGCAAGGTGGATAATAGATAAAGAGCCAGGAAAATGAAGAAGAGCCAGCACAGGGTACTCCTTCAGCATTCATTCTTGTCCTTGGCACAAATGATAAAGCTCTCATTTCCAATACAGATGAGAAAGAAAATCAAGTCCCAAGAGCCACTGTGTATCCTCTCAGTGTTTTGTCTATTTAGGGCTATTCCCAAATGGTTACTATTAATAATTAGTAGTATTAGTTATGACCAGCATGTTTCATACAAGGTCATAGGGGGGAAAAGGTGGTGATAACAAAATGATCAATGAACATAAGCTAGCATTAATATTTCTGTCCACTTCTTTAACTGGTCATAAGACCAAAGCTGGTAATCATAACTTCCTTTTCCCACTATACATTCTATTTTACCCTTAGTCTGGGCCTGACGAGGTCAGAATTCTTTACCTGGTAGGATGACCCAAACTTTCACACCACAGGACCTAAGTCTTTAATGGGCTTGTCTATGCTGCCTTGCCAAAGGTGTTCATAAAGTGGATTAGGGTATTACTAAGAATACCTGCAATAGATCCCCTGGGTTCAAGACTTACCCCCACCCCCACCCCCACTTACCCTTATTGTGTAGCGGCAGTCTACTTCCCTTTGGGTATTAGCGGAATGGATGAGGAACCCAAAATAGCCAGAGGCCAGATTTAGCTTCCAATTTAATGAAACTACAGCCATAGTCTCTAGGGTTTCACCATCAATATCAATAGGCTGGGTGATGCCGTGGGAACAAATGACCCAGGAATCTTAATCACTTACAAGGTTGATTTCTCTTTTCTACTATCTATCTGTAATTGGTGGGCTGTCCCTCTGTCTCCAAGACCTAGGCTGATAAAGCAGCCTTCAACTAAACATTATTGGTCACGTGGCAGAAGAAAAAGAGAACATGTTGAACCATTTATTGATTTTTCAGAGATGCTAATCACATTTCATTGGCCAAACTAAGTCACATGACCAAGCCTGCTGTATAATCCTAACCCAGAGTAGGACAGATAACATTTTTGAACAATAATACAATCCACCAAGTTTACTGAGTCCAAAGTTGTTATTATTAGAAGCAAATTCTTAAATCTGAGTCATCTGGCTACGGAGGTAATGATTTGATGTATTGGCTATTTGTTTAAGACCAGTTTCACAGCCTGCAGAATAGCATTTCAACCTTGCAGGGTGCTGTTTCCTGGATAGATTCTCTGAGCTTCCTGAATAGGTTGATGGCTAAGGGGAAGTTGCCTGCGTACCCTCTTCCTGTAATGCCATTTCCCTATCTAACCTTACAGATTCATTTTCTGCACTTCTGTGACTCAGGAGGCTGATTTCTATGGCTTTCCTTGTTTTACTCTCTTTCAGTTGGATTTGGCCAGTGGAAAGCACTAGTAGAAATTAGAGATAAAGAGCAGAGAGAGAATTGGGGCTATTTCTTCCAAGCTTCTTTTCTCTCTTTGACATCTGGCAGTAGCTGCATTCTCCCCAAACAGATGGGAAGCCCTTTGTGCACAGTGTCTGTGCCATATACATCTTCTACGCCTTCTTATGGAGACTGATGGCACTCTCTAATCAGTCCGAATTAGAGAAGTTTATAGATGACTGCTGAAAACTTGCTTGTAGAAACTTGTTTGCCTAAGGAAGATGGAAAAGTGTTTCTCATTTTTAGTGAAGTGCCGTGTTTTCATATTCATAACATACTATAGCACAGTATTATTCTTTTTTTTTTTTTTGAGACAGAGTCTTACTCTGTTGCCCGGGCTAGAGTGAGTGCCGTGGCGTCAGCCTAGCTCACAGCAACCTCAAACTCCTGGGCTTAAGCAATCCTTCTGCCTCAGCCTCCCGAGTAGCTGGGACTACAGACATGCGCCACCATGCCCGGCTCACTTTTTCTATATATATCTTTAGCTGGCCAATTAATTTCTTTGTATTTATAGTAGAGACAGGGTCTCGCTCTTGCTCAGGCTGGTTTCGAACTCCTGACCTTGAGCGATCCGCCTGCCTCGGCCTCCCAGAGTGCTAGGATTACAGGCGTGAGCCACCATGCCCGGCCAGTATTATTCTTATATCTTAAGCTGTCTGTTGGTATATCTGGACTTCTATCTTGAACATTGTTATTTGTATATGATGGAATTCCCAGGAATAGAACCTTGTTTTGCTTTGCCTTTGAAAAGTCACATACCTGCTCACACCACCAAATAAACAAATCCCATTCTGTCATCCACTGATCATGGCATGATTCAATCAGTCTTACTGTATTATTCAGTCAATAAAATGATTGATGGCATATGATTCAGGACATCTTGTTCTTAGGTGGATTCATTGTATTTCCTCACTTCAGTATATCTAACCT
>CAUYRT010035254.1:0-28499 GCA_963574885.1 Lepilemur ruficaudatus | reverse complement strand
TCCTACGCACTCATGGCCTTCTCTCTGTTCCTGTCCATCCTTTCCTGAAGGCCTCCTCTTCTCCCACCCACACTCCTGTGTTCCCACCATCTACGAACCCAGCCAGGCCTAGGCCACATTCCTCCTCAGGCCCTCCCCTGGCAGGAGCAGCGCGGGCCAGGGCTGGGGGGGACACTGAGGCTGTAGCGGCCGGTGCGAGCCCTGCACATTCCTTCCCAGGCCCCTCTGCTGATCTGGTTGGCTTTAGCCAAGCTGGGTGACAGCTAAGGGCTGAGAGTGCCAAGGTGACTTGCCCCACCCTGCCATTAGGGATGGGGGCTATGATGGGGGTTGCAGGCCCTTTCCATCCATGGCAGAGCTGGTGGGGACAGCCCAGGCCTCCCCTCCTATGAGGGTGCCTCCAATAAAGTGGCAGTGGGCCTCTCTTCTGCTTGACCTGCGTGTCTTTGCTCTATGGGCAAGTATCCAAGGTGCACAAAGAGAAAGCCAGTTTGCCTGCTGCACTAAAGCCTCAAAGTTAGGTTGTTACATACCTCATGATTATGAACTTCTCAATAATCAGCCATGCATCCTCACGACACCTCTCTGATGAGAGTACTTTTGACACCTGTTGGTTTCAGTAAGCGATAACCATACAAAAGACTCAAAGCCAGGGTAGGGATGCACCACCCAGGCCATCAGCTGCATTTTGGGTACCAGCTACCTCAGCTGCTTGCAGGGGTCCCTCTTCCTTTTAACCCCTTCCTTTTTCCCGCAAAATCACAACTCACTGGTCTGGAATTTTAGAAACCCAAGTTCTGATCTGGTCTTTCCACTTTCTACAAAACTTTTGACAACTCCTCTGACCTTCATGTAAGACTGTTTTGGTTTTTCTCTCTGCTGAGAGGAATGAGGTGGTTGGACCAGATGATTTAACTTACAAAAAAGAAAGAAGGAAAAAGCCAGCTAGGAAATAATGAATGCATCTCAGGCAGAGCAGCATCCCGAAGCATGAAGTGTTAGAACTGAGCTGGAGGAGAGCTCTGACCTCCTGTCCCTTCTGTACGTGAACTGGCAGCCGATCGCCCACTCAGAACCTTCTGGAACCTGGAGCCAGGCAGCTTCCCAGCATTAGATGGCGCCTTCCCCACAACCTTTTGACAAAGAGAGGGTTCTAGCATTGCTGCACTTGACTTGGCCGGCTTTTCCAACAACTGCTCGCCTTTCCAAGCACTAGCAAGCCCTGCTGACCAACTAAACTCAGCCTCTATCCCTCCTGCAGCCACCTCATGGGCTTGCTCCCTGGGCAGAGCTTGTCTCACATGGTCAGGTGGGCGCTGGAGTCAGGGGACGGACGGAGAGTCCTTCCAAAGGCACTGCTCACCATCTGCAGTAGGGGACCGATGACAGCAGCAGTGGGGACAAAGTTACTCATGGGAAGCCTGCAAGAAAGGGGTTGGGGTGGGGAGCCCAAGAAGGCTTCACAAAGGGGTGAGGCTTGAGCCACAGTAGAGGAGGGCAGTTCACCAAGAAGAGAAAAGAAAGGCTGGTCAAAAACCACCTAAGCCCCCCAGGTATGCCCCATACGAAGCAGGACCTTCAATTGCTCCTAAATGGTGGCTTCACAAATAGGTATCAAATGTATTAAAATCACTTAAGAAATGATAACTAAATGAGGTGTCGAAATGGGTGTACACTTGACAGTAAAGCCGAGGGTTTAATGATTTGTTAAAAGTATTTTGGGGCATAAATAGAGTAGCCAAAGGAGGGTTAAAATTGGAGTGGACAAAGCAAGACTAGTTCTGGGAGCTGCAATCACTGTTATATTTATTGATCACTCACCGTGTGCCCAGAGGCTCTGCTAAATATGTAACACACGAGAGTCAGCTCATTTGATCTTCACAAAAGCCTAGACAGGCACTCTTATTATCCTCATTTTTCAGATCAGGACATTAAGTAGGTTTGAAACCAGCTAGGTCTGGCCCTCAGTTCAGCTCAGAAGGCTCACTTAGCCTGCTCAGTAGCTGGATGGAACTGAAGTGGATTCAGGGGTTAGTGGGAGAGGGGAGGGCTGGCTCGTGGCAGGTCATGGTCAGGAAAAAGACTGAGCTCTGTCCGTTTATGTGATGGGGAGGAGTGATGGGTTTTAAGCGGTGGAATGGAACCATCAGATGTGCAGTTAGGTATTTGTTTTTGTCAGTGATCCCTGCACGTGGCTCACATACACAGATCAAAGGATTTCTAATGCAAACCAATGGAGCCCCAGCCAACTGACAGGCCCTTACCCAGACAGCCCCCGACCCCAACCATTTCTGGATTTAACTATGAAAAAGTTACCAAAATTGGCTTATCTTTTCTGCCATAGATCCAGGCTATATTTCTGCTCTCGGTTCTCTTAGAGTTTCTCAACTCAATCTTCCAATCTTTTTAATTTTGGCAATCTATCTTTAATTTCCAAGAGACTTTTTTTTACATCCTTGCTGTTTTTCGCAGCCCACTGTTTTGGTTTCATGGATGTAATATCTTCTCAAATCTCACCAAAGATCTAATTAGAATGTTTTTAAGCTTGTTTCGAGTCTCTGAAGGACAGGTTTCCTCCAACGTCAATCTGTTCTGTTTTCTTGACCTTCTCCCGGCGCTGCTGGTTTTCTCTGAGACTGGTGACTTCGGCTGTCTGTCTGTGTTTAAGAATGAAGGGCTGGGTGATTTTTATAGCTCCTGGTGTGGGTTTCCTCTGTGGTTGTATATGTGGGTCTTCTTTCCCCTCCATAGGCTGGGGAATTCTGTGTATGTGGGGAGGGCTTGTTGACTGGAAGACTTTGCTTCAGGGTGTGGAAATAAACGAAAACCGTCCAAATGAGATCAAGCAAAGGCTGTTTACTCAGAGCTTGCAACAGAGCCAGCCATTATCATTCACATTTGGCAGAGACTCCAAGGCAGCCAGAAGAGTGGGAAAGCTTTAGTGTGGAAGAAAGAGAAGGCTTCAGGTCTGCCCTGACTGGAGGCTGTTGTCAGGGGAAGCAGCAGGCAGGACGATCTTACACGGTTGGTTAGGGGTTCATATTTGGCTTTCTTCAGTTGGCCCTAAGTTGGAAGCAGGGATAAAGATGAGGGAAGCTGGCAGCTATTAATCAACTCCTAGGTCTTTGGGCTGATTGTTACAGGGGTTATTGTTTGACTTCCTGGGCTACAAGGCAGAGATAGTTTTCTGACTTCTGCAAGTCTGACATGCAGATGGTAGGCTGGCTTCTGGGTTGGTTACTACAGATAAGGGTTAGAGCTCTATTTTTATATGTGGCCTGGCCATTGTTTGTCTGTATATGCAGCCACACATGCCAGAATAAGGATGCCTCTCTCTGGGATGCTAACACCACATGTGACACTTCAGCACTATCCAGAATTTTCATTCAATTTCTTAGAGAAGACCCCTCCAAGTTCCCCTACCTCGGGGGTTAAAGTTGGGTTGCCTGAGCTCTCGACTTGGGCACAGGACACGGAGGTGAGG
The DNA here is from genome assembly GCA_963574885.1 of Lepilemur ruficaudatus. Taxonomy (NCBI): domain Eukaryota; kingdom Metazoa; phylum Chordata; class Mammalia; order Primates; family Lepilemuridae; genus Lepilemur; species Lepilemur ruficaudatus. The sequence goes on along the minus strand of CAUYRT010035254.1, from coordinate 25,015 downwards.
GGTATGTATAGACTTTTTCTCTCTGCCCCCTGACACCTGCCAACTCTGAGCCCAGGGCCTCTCAGAGGTTCTGCCTGGTAGATCAGCTCGCTCATCCACTCTGGCTGCCTCCTCCTCTTTCTGTGGCCTCCCTGTTCACTTTGATGTGCTCTCAAATGCTTTCCATCTTCTAAATGTTTGTTGAAACCTCATGTTCTCTGGAGGTTTTCTTCACCTGCTGTTGGTAAAGGAACACTTGGAAATAAACAATCATTTTAGTGGGATCCCAGGTATTCATTCCACCCTCTGTAACGAGTAGTTGCAGATTTTTCAAAAATCCAATTGTTGTGTAAAGTACCTTAAAACAGGACCAAATGGAAGACAAGGAGGCTGAGGGCAATGTGTAGGATGAATTTGCAGGGGAGTAATTCAATCAGAAAAGCAGGTGCTAGGAGCCTGATTGGGAGGAACTTTCTAGGAGGCATGAAGCCAGGCTACAGTAGAGGCAATGGACCGCAAAGGAGCAAAGTCAGGAACTATCAGGAAGATAGAACCTGTAGAAGTTTGGACCGTATTTTTACATAAAGTACTGCTAAATAGGTATAAGATGAAATGTGGGGGAGAGAGAATTATCACAAAGGAACAGACAGCCTTGGATAACTCAACTCTGATGCTTTCATTTGGAAAAGGCACTTCCCTGGGCCTGGATTGGACTAGGTCCTGGTGGGAGGGAGAGGGTAGAGGGCATTCCTTCTCCCAGATGCAACCCATCATATCCACTGTGGGAACACCAAATCCTATTCAAGTCCTTTCTTGCAAAGAACTCTGGGAAGTCCTGGGTGGTAGATGACAAAAACAAAATGGCCCACTCTGTGTGATGTGGGTGGTTTAAGATCCCCTTCCAAGTAACTTTGCTCTGTAAGAGCCCTTACCTATTACAGAAGTTGCTGCAGCCTGACATGCTTGCACAGGGACCTTGTTTCTAGGCCACCTCTGCTGTCTGAAAACAGAGTGCTAAGTACCCCCATTTCTCCCCAGCCCACTGCCACTGAACTCCTCCACAAAAATGAATGCTTCCTCAGGTGTTTCCCAATGTCCTGTTGCTTTTGCTGTTGGAAGACCCAGACTTGGAGATTATTTCAGTGTTCCAGGCTGGCATCTTTCACATCAGATCACTTTCCCCAGCTCTAGCCCTTGAGCTTCCTGCCAACACTACCAAGTGCCCATTTTTCATTTTCCCTCCTTCCCTCTGTTTTGCTCACACCCATACTCAGATTTACTCTCCTATAGAATCAGAAACCACCTTTAGTAGTGCCTTTGCCACAGATGAACCAAATGGAAATGTCTGGAGAAAGAGAGAGGGCTTCCCAGGGAGGAGGGGCTGGCACTGGGCTCTGGGATGCTGGCAGGATGTCAGCATGGAGTTGTCCATCAGACAGTTGATCTGCAGTGCAGGACAGAGGTCTGGGCTAGAGATAAGAATCTTGAACTCACTTTCCTGGAAGTGTTACTTGGAGCTGTGGAGGTAGATGAGTTGTCTAAGATAAATGTAGAGAGAAAAATGAAAAGCTTGTGGATAGTCTCTCTAACTCACCTTCAACTAGGAGGAGACAGAGAACAGAGCTAAAAAAGAGACAGGGAAGGGAAGCCAGGTGGAAAGAGGAAGAAAAAGAGCTGCATCTCCAAGGGGCAAGGTCAAATTCAGAGTTGCCATCCACATGTTAATTTATTCATAAATAATCACTGAGTTCTTATCTCTGCTGGACACTGTGCTGGTCCTAGGAATTGAAAGACTGAATATACAAATGAACAATTCAGACTATTTATAAAACAGGACTCAGACCCATAGCCTATAATAACCAGTTCAGGAAGCCAAGCTACTGTCCACAGTATGCAGTCCAGGAAGCCAAAGAATAACCCCTATAACAATTGACCTCAAATGATCAGGAATTGATTAATAACTGCCAGCTTCCCTATTTTTGGCACCTGCTTCCAACATAGGACCAACCAGGAAAAGCCAAATATGTTCCCCTAACAAATCACATGAGATGCCCTGCTTCTAGTTAGCCTGCCTACCACTTCCCTTGCCAATAGCCTCTGCACTCCTGCCAGCCTTGAGTCTCTGCCAAATGCAAGCGATGGTGGCTGACTCCCTTGCCAGCTCTAATTAAATAGCCTATTCTTGTTCTTATTTGGGTGGTCTTCATTTATTTCTACAAGCTATAATAATGAATAAAGCAAACATCATTCCTGGCCTCAGGAAACTTATTTTTAATGAAGAATATGATAAGAATGTAAGTAGATAATGCAAATTAAAAGAACTACAAATAAGATGATCGTCAGGAAAGAAACATACAAGGGACCCAGAGAGGGTTGAAGAGGTGCTAATTTAGATGAGACAGATATATTTAAGGAGGAGGTAGCCTGAGGAAACATTTGGAAGTTTGGAGAGCATGTTTGTAGGATAAATGGAAAGTGCTCGTGGAGATGAGGTTAAAAGAAGGCAGGAGAGCTGAGGGCTATGGGTTCAAGGGGGGCAGGTGACCCAGGGCTGAGGACAAAGATTGGTGGAGTCAGGATACTCAATTTTTCCATTGAGACTGGAGAAGAAGAGAGAAAATGTTAAAGAGTGATTTCAGAAATAAAATACTTCAAATATAAACTGTGAACTCAACTAACATTGGGGCTTTGCCACCTACTGGGAGTTTAGAAGCCCAAACCTCTGGGCCAGTGGAGCCTTCTGGCCACATTATGCCTCCTGGACAGCTGCTCCTCATGTCCAGCTTTCCAAATTCACAGCCCAGGCAGCTTATCTATCCTCAGCCATATCATAAGTGCAAACTACCAAAGGATCAAAATCCACCCAAGGGTGAGATTCAAAAGACTGAGACAGGATTATTTTCAGAGTCAGGACATTTTATGAATAGAGAGCCTAAAATTTGACAACAGTAATGAAAAAGCAAACAACACATTCATATCTGCCTTTTCTGAGCTCTGCATCTATCTACAGACACAGGGGCTATAGCTCCAGATCCTAGAACAGCCACTGATTGCAAAGCTGATAGAGTCAGGCCTTCTGACTATGTCACATGGGAAGAACTTAGTATTTACCAGGCTGTGATTACTTCAATTCATGAGAGAGCTTTGAGAACAAGGAGTAATTTTCCCTGGAATAAAATCTGGCTTCTTAGCGCAGAGCCCCAGGAAGCCAGATCATAGATAAGAACAAAGACAGGCAAGCAGAAGGGGCCCATTTCTCACCAAGAGCTAACTTCAGTTTATCCTCTATGTACATAAGTCACATGTGGTCCCCCTGCCCCTCCCAGAGCATCAAAATAGCCATAGGAAGACATTAAATAATATATGTTGCTATTATTTTATTAAGTAAGAGATATAATATCAACAAGTTCTTAACCCATTTCCTGGCCCAGGGAGACTCAGAGGTAGAGTAGAAATATTTGTCTTGCATATGACTTAATAATTTTTTTTTTAATAACTGAAAAATTGATGATGTGTAAAAGTAATGAATATGGTAGAAAATTGGGTAAATATTTTTGTAATTTTGATGAGAACTTTCTAAAGGCAGTAGCTATAAAGTAGAAGGTTAATAGATTTACTAATATTTCTAAAGGGCAAGAAAAAAGAAAAGGAAAGGGAATTTTAAAAAAACACTGTAAGCAAAGTTAAAAGACAAATGAAAAATAGGAGAAAATATTTGTAACATATACATACAGGTGTTAATATTTGTAATACAAGAGTGTTTTAAAATATAAGTAAAAGATTTGTATATAAGATAATCATTCAGAATAAAATCTAAACTCCTGCCTGGCTGTTTGACCTTAGCTCGTAAGACTTGTTCTCCTGCTTACCACTCTTCAGCAACCTGGTTCTCAAACAGACTAGGATCTTTCCTACCTTAGAACATTTCACTTGCTTGTTTCCTGTTCCTGTGATGCTTTTGCACCATATCACTGCATACCTAGCTCTTCTTCATGATTTGGGTTTTAGTTCAAATATCACATCTTCAGAGAAACATTATGCAATTACCCAATGTACAGAAGTATCCATTCCAAGTTGTATGCCACCATGTCACCTTGTCTTATTTTTTAATAGCTTATATCACCATCTGAGATTGTGTGTGTATGTGTGTACTGTATCTCCCTTCACTCCCATTAGAAGGCAAGTTCCATGAGGGGAGAACCTCATCTCTTTTACTGATTGCTGGTATTCCCAGTACATAGAACATTTCCTGGCACATAGTGTAGCTCAACAAATATTTTTTAAATAATTAAATGAAAGTATGAAGAAAAATGAGAAAATACAGTCAATAAACATTAGCAAAGATCTGGTTCCATGAGTAATCAAACAAATGCAAATTAAAACAATGAGTACCTTTTTAACCAATTAGATTGGCAATGATTTTTAGAAAATATGATACTGTCTGCTTCTGGGGGTGTAAATTGGTTAACACTTTATGGAAGGTAAATTGGTAAAATGCATCAAAATTTAAAATTTTCAAATCTTTTCAGGCCATAATTCTACTTTCATGAAAAATCCTACAGAAATGTTATTTATACTTCAGATTGAAATGACAAACACATATATCCAAGAAACAGAATGAATTCTTCAGCACAAGAAACTTAAAGACAATACCAAACCAAATCATAATCAAATTGCTCAAAATCTGTGACAAAGAAAAAACCTTTAGGCGGGGGTGGAGGGGAAGATTTGATACATTCAGAGGAATAAAATTAAGGATAATGGCATATTTCTCATGGGAAACAATGCAAATGAGAAGACAATGGAACAACATCTTTAAAGTACCTTCTTCTTTCAGTACGTTAAATATAAATACACATATAGATTAAAAAGTAAAAGAATGGAGAAATATACCATGTTAACACTGACCAAAAGAAAAGCTGAATTGGCTATAGTAATATTAGACAAAGTCGATTTCAGAACAAAAAGTATCATGAGACAAAGGTCATTTCATAATGAAAAAGGGTTAATTCATCAAGAGAGCATAATAATCCTAACTGCTTATATACCAAATAACAGAGCTTCAAAATACATGAAGCACAAACTGATAGAACTGAAAGGAGAGGTAGAAAATTCACAATTTCAGTCAGAGATGCCCATCCCCATCCCCATCTCAATAACTGGTACAATGTGTAGGCAGAAAATCAGGATATAGGAAACTTGAAAAACATGATTACACACTTGACATGAAAACCACACTTGACCTAACTGACATTTCTGTAATACTCCACTCAAGAATAGAATATGTATTCTTTTCAAGTACACACACAGAATATTTACCAGTACAGAACATATTCTGGGTCACAAGACAAGTCTCAATATATTTATAAGGATTCAAGTCATACTAGGTTTATTCTTAGGCCACAACATAATAAAATTAGAAATCAATAACAAAAAGATCTCTGGTAAAATCCCCAAATATTTGAAAACTAAATACTGTACTTTTAAATAATTGATCAAAAAAGAAATAAAAGAAATATTAGACATTGTTTTATACTAAATAAGAACAAAAACACAAAATATCAAAAATTCATGAGATGCTGCTAAAGCAATACAGAGAGGAAAATTCATAACACTAAATGTCTATATAAGAAAAAAAGTTTTACACCAATGAATTCAGTTCTACTGTAAAAAAAATTAATTTTTAAAAATAGGGCATATTAACACAAAGTAAGTAGAAGGAAGAAAATACTAAAGATTGCAATAGAGATTAATATCTACAGATATTTAAATGATAATAAAGGAATATTATAAACAACCTTATGCCAATATATTTAATAATATAGATGAAATAGATGAACTCTTTGAAAGGCAAAAACCACCAAAGCTCATTCAAGAAATAGATAATCTGAATTGCCCTATACTGATTAAAGAAACTGAAGTTGTAGTTAAAAATATTCCTACAAAGAAAACATTAGATCCAAATAACTTCACTGCTGAATTATAACAAACATTTAAGGAAGAAATAGTACTAATTTTACACAAATTCTTCTTGAAATGCGAAGAAGGAGAAATGCATACTTCCCAATATGTTTATTTTTAATTTAATAACCTTAATCAACACCCTTTTACTGACACATACAATGCAACATGAATTGTTACCTAAGGAAGAAAGAGCTCTGAAAGGACACAAGAAGTTGAATTTGATGAAACAGAAAGAAGATGGAGGTAGATCCTCGGCAAAGCCCTCTGCGACAAGGAAGGAGAAAAGGTCCGCTTAAGGGAGAGCCACTCTCTTGCGCAGCTGCTCTCAACAGTTCACTGGCAAAAAACATTTTCTATGTTTCATTGAGGTTGCACTACTATTTCCAGAGCACTGCTGAAGTAAAGGTCATAGGCAACAGCAATTTTTATTCCACATCACGTCATGAATCCTAGCTCCTTTGTGCACTACCATTTACTGAGGATCTCCCATGTGCTAAGTTCTGTGCTAGGAGTTTCCAGATGTAACACTCCTACCCATCTTCACAACCCCCTATCTTTTAGGAAACACCATCAAGTACAATGCCTCACTGCCCAAGCCCCAGGTTTCCTTCACAGGTCAGGAGAGGCAAGGAGGTGAGACCAGGGAGGACACACAAACCATGACAAGATTCAGGCCAGATTCACTTATTGAGGTAACCCATGTCGCAGGTACCTCCTGTTTTTGCTCTCACAAATAATGTTTCTAATCGCCTACCAGGAAGAGAGGGCCAGGCAGAGGGGAGGGCGGGGAATCCATCTAACCACCTTTGCAACTGGGCATGGGTCTAAGGTCCTCCTCACCTTGGGCTGTGCAGTTAAACTGTTTCCTCAGCCTAGTGGACGAGCTCTGGCGATCACTTCATTCCTGCTTTCCCACTTTCCCTTCATTGCATTCTGATGAGGATTCAAGCCAATCTTTACTGCCAAAAGCCACCTGGGGTTGGGAAGGAGTGATGAAAAGAATTGACTGCCTCACCCTTGATGTGGCTTTTGGTCTTTGAAACACAGAATAAAGCCTTAATGACTGAAGATTCAAATATAGGCCATTTCCTAACTCTTATTCTTCTCTTTTATTCTCACAGTAGCCCCTCTTTAAGGCCTCAAATACCTTGCCTGATCTTCCCTTCAGAATAATCAACCCCTATGCCCTTGTTGGGCATTAGAGTGCCATTGCTGTAGTCATATGGCAACTGTCAGTGGCTTTATCTGGCCTAGCGGAATTGGTTTTCCCATCTCCTGGTTCTGCCGGGACGTGTGTCCTATATTCAAGTGGGGTGGGCAGCACGGGGACATGGGGACACGGCATGCTGGGAGGAGAGAAGGGAGGAGAAGGTGGGTTTTCCATTCTGAGCTGCGGTTTTTGTTTTCCAGAGGCATTGAAATGAAAAATATTTCAGTACCATGAGGATTCCTTTTTTCTTCAGACTTTCCTATCCCCAATATGGGCAACTACAAAATCCAAATTCCTTCCTTTGGACTATTTCTTAGAAAACAGTTATCCAGGCTACAAATAGAGGCCACCCCTTTCAACCCTGGTTACAATCCAGAGCTTTCTCCCACAGTCTGGCAACAAAGACCTCCATAACTTCATGCTGAATCCATGTTTCTCTTTTGAGCACTGGAGTGAAGGAAAAAGGAATATTTTAGTTCATTTTGCCCCCTAATTTGGATTAATTAAAGGCTCCAGTCAGCCAGCAATTAGTCTCAAGACAATCTACAGAGAATGCTAACATGGAGAGTGGGGAAGGGAGAAATGACTGGTTATTAGCCACCTGGGCTCCTACTTCTTCTGCAGGAACATCCAGAACCATGTGGCCCCCAGCAAGGCTGGGCCTCCTAAGGTGGCCAACAGGAGGCAGCAGAGCACACATGAGTGGAGGAAGATGGAGCTGTGGAAATGAAGACCACCCTATGAGAACAGACAGGCTATTTATTCAGAGGTTCTTATAACAACGAAGTCAGCCACCACCACTTGCCTTTTGGCAGAGATTCAAAGGCAGGCAGGGGAGTGGGAGAGCTTTATAGTTGAAAACAAAGGTGGGTGAAGCAGCCTCAGGTGTGTTTTGATCGGCATTTGTGGTGTGGGGAAGCTGCAGGCAGGATGATTAGAAGTGAAGCAGCTTGTGCAATTGATCTGGGCTGCATGCTTGGCTTTGCATGCTTGGTCCTGATTTGGAAGTGGAGCAAAGAATGAGGAAGCTGGCAGTTGTTGGCCAAGTCTTCACCCTGCTGGGACAATTGCAGCCAAGGCTGTGGTTTGGCCTCCTGGCCTAGTTGATGCAGAAGTTCTCTGTAATAGAGGGTCTGGCCATCATCTGTTTGCATAGTCAGCCCCTCTGAGCTTCAACACTATGCTTGGCCCTCTCTTCCTGTAGCTATCCAAGGGCCACCTGCAGGAGGCAGACTTTGTGTCCTTGGGAGTCCATGGAGGACTCCCATCATCAACTTTGTGTTAGCTGTCTATTGTTGGGTGTCTTAGTCTATTTTGTGCTGCTAACAGAACACCTGAGACTGGGTAATTTATAATAAATAGGACACTTATTGGCTCACAGTTTTGGAGGCTGGGAAGTCTGATGCCAAGGTGCTGGCATCTGGTAAGAGCCTTCTTGCTATGTCATTTCATGGCAGAAGTTGAAAGGGCAAGAGTGGGGTGGGGAGAGAGAAAGAGAGTAAAAGGGGACCAAGCTCCTCCTTTTATAGCAAACTCATTCCTGCAATAACGGCATTAATCCATTCTCTTCACCCTCATGGACTAATCACCTCTCACTAGGCCTCACCTCCTAACACTGCTGCATTGGGGATTAAGTTTCTAACACATGCTTTTTGGGGGACACGTTAAACCATAGCACCATGTAACAAATTACTCCAAAAGTTAGTGGCTTAAAACAATATTTACGATCACCTATTTTCTGTAGGCTAGGAATCCAAGTGTGGTTTAGCTGATCCTCTGGTTCAGGGTCTCTTACAAGGATGGAGTCATGCTGTTATCTGGTTTTGTGGTCATCTTAAGGCTCAAATGGGGAAGGGTCCATATCCAAGCTCACTCACAGCTGTCCTGCTCACATGGCTGTTGCCAGAATTCAGTCTTTTGTGGGCTGTTGGACTGAGGGCCTCAGTTTCTCACTGGCTGTTGGCCAGAGGCCACTTTTAGATCCTTGCCATGTGTGTCTCTCCATAGGACAGCTCATAACATAGCAGCTGGTTTCATTAGAGTCAGCAAACCAAGAAGAGTCAGAGAAAGAATGCAAGCAAGACAGAAATCACAGTCTTTTGTAACCTGATCTCAGAAATGACACCCATTTGCCATATATTCTATTCATTAGAAGCAAAGATTAGGTCTAGCCCCTAAAGATCTTCTCAAGCAGGGGGGATTATACAAGGAGCAAAATGAGGAGGGGGTATTATGGGGGACCATATCTTGGAAGCTATCACAAAACTCTGTCAAATATAGGCATACGTCAGAGATATCACAGGTTCAGTTCTAGACTACCAAAATAAAGCAAATATTGCAATAAAGTTAGTCGCATAAGTTTGTTGGTTTCCCAGCACATATAAAAGTTATGTTTGCACTATACTGTAGTCTTTATTAAGTGTGCAGTAGCATTATGTCTAAAAAAGTGCATACCTTAGTTAAAAAATACTTAATTGCTAAAAAATGCTAACAATCATCTCGGCCTTCAGCAAGTTGTAATCTTTTTGCAGATGGAGGTTCATGCCTCAAGACCCTCAAGAGTCTTGCTTTGGATTAGGCTTTGGCTCAAGGGAGTGTTGTGGCTGGTTTGATCTTTTATCCAGACCACTCAAACTTTCTCCATATCATCCATAAGGCTATTTTGCTTTCTTATTCATGTGTTCACTGGAGTGGCACTTTTAATTTTTTTCAAGAACTTTTTCTTTGCATTCACAACTTAGCTAACTGGTGCAAGAGGCCTAACTTTCAGCCTACCTTGGCTTTCAACATGCCTTCCTCACTAAGCTTAATCATTTCTAGCTGTTGATGTAAAGTGAGAGATGTGCGATTCTTCCTTTCCCTTGAACATTTAGAGGTCACTATAGGGTTATTAATTGGCCTAATTTCAATATTTTTGAGTATCAGGGAATAAGGAGGTCCAGGGAGAGAGAGACAATGTAATAGCCAGTCAATGGAGCAGTCAGGACACATACAACATTTAGCGTCTGAGTCCACTGCCTCATATGGATGTGATTGTGGCACCCTAAAAAATTTATAATAGTAACATCAAAGATTACTTATCACAGGTCATCATAACAGATATAATAATAATGAAAAAAATTTGAAATATTGGGAGAATCAACAAAAGGTGATGCAGACACAAAGACATGAAGTAAGCCCATGCTGTTGGAAAAATGATGCCAATAGATTTGTTCAACACAGGATTGCCAAAAATTTGTAAAAAACACGGTAACTGCAAAACACAAGAAAGTCAACTGCAATAAAATGAGGTATTCCTGTAAAAAAAAAAAACAGAGATCCAGACTTAATAAGAGACTTTATTAGAAAGGATTACTGCAAAGGGAGAAGTGGACTATTCCAGTAGGGAGAACACAAGAGCAGTGAGAGTGAAAAGGGCTGTCTTTTATAGAGAGGACTATACCAGGCTAGAGAGAACACAGTGTGGTCAAGTGGGATGTTTTACCCTGAGGCAGCCTCTTTTCCTGAAGGGCCATTAAGGAGAGGCTGTCTGCTGGCTCAAGCTGAAGGTGGTGAAAGTTCAGGGGCCTGGGGGCAGGAGAGAATTGTAATGAAAGTTTGGTTATCAGTGGGGACAAAATAGTTCAGCTAATCCTGTCTGAGGCCAGGAATGGGAGTTTGGAGGGTCTCTGCTGACCTTGTCCTTGGCAAATGAAGGGGACATCCAGGAGTCTTATCTAAATCATAAGAAGAAGCATAGTTATTTGTAGTAAGCCATTTCTAGAACACAAAGGGTAAAGGGATTTCTTAATCTCCCTTGTTTTCCAGGATCACAGTGCTTGGATCAAATTCAACATTGTCACATCCTCCCTACTGCCAGCTTGGGATGACTTCCACAAAGGCCATTTGCCCTTGCCCTCCCTTTGTACTCCAGTTCTGCACTCAGTTTGGGCTGCCTCAGGTAAAACGAGGAAGAAAGGAGAAGAAAAGTAAAAAGTAGAAGATAAAATATTTACAGAGTATTTGTGTGTGTCAGGAGTTGTACAAAGTGCTTTATCCATGTGTATTAGTCAGGGTGCCCCAGAGAGACAGAGCCATTAGGAGATAGATTGATAGATAATAGATAGATAGATAGATATAGAGTAGAGATGTAGAGATAAATGAGAGGCGATTTGTTAGGGGAATTGATTTGTGACTATGGGAGCTGAGAAGTCCCATGCCAGGCTGTCTGCAAGCTGGAGACCCAGCTTGAGAGAGCAGTAGCATGGGTAGTTCAAGAAGGAAGCCTCAGACCCAGGGGAGCCAGTGTAATTCTCAGTCCCAGACCTACAGCCTGAGAACCCAGGGAGTTGCTAGTGAGAGCTAGAGAGAGACAGACAGAGAGAGAACTGCTCTTCCTCTGTTTTTGTTGTATCCAGAACCCCAGCTGTCTGGATGCTGCCCACCCACATTGAAGGTAGATCTTTCCCACCCACATGCTGGTTTGCTCTAGAAATGCCTTCACAGACAGACCCGAGTGATGCTTTACCAGTTCCATAGGTATTCCTTAATCCAGTCAAGCCACAACTGAAATTAACCATCACACCATGTTATCTTGTGAAGTTCATCTTTAGCTTCTGCACTCACCTTTTGGCTCAGCACCCTCACTTGTGGGTGCTAGTGAACTCAGGCTGCCCACACACTCAGGACCCACGGAGAGTCCTTTGGAGTCCTGCGAATCCTGGGCAGTGCCCGCCAAAGCTATTCATATGTTTCATGTGTTACTATTTGTCTCTGTCCAACCAGGCCACTGAAACAAAATACTTTAGCCTGGGTAATTTACATATAATAGAAATTTATTTCTCACAGTTCTGGAGGCTCTGGAGGCTGAGAAGTTCAAGATCAAAGCGCTAGATTTGGGTCTGGTGAGGGCTTGATCTCCGCTCCATAGGTGGCGCCTCCTGCTGTGTCCTCGCATTGTAGGAGGGGCCAGGCAGCTCCCCTCAGCCTCCTTTCTGAGGGCACTAATCCCTTTCACCAGGGCGGAGCCCTCATGACTTGATCACTTCTGAAAAGCCCGACCTCTTGATACTGTAAGGTTGCAACACATGAATTTGGAAGTGGTGGGGGGACCAATATTCAGCCCATAGCATTAATAAATAATAATTTATTTACAGCCTGCAGGCTGAGTGAGCCATACACTTTTGTCAGTTCCTGGGTCTTCTGTCTTTTATCTGTAAACACTGAGAGTGGAGAAGTGAACATTGTGTTGGGTTAACAGAATCGTAAAAGATTTTTTTTCTCAGGTAGCCACAAAGAACATGGGGGAAATGAGCCAGGCAAAGTCTCAAGTCTATTTCAGAAAGGGGAACTTTCACAAAAATGATATGGATCAGGCACTTCTCACTATGATAGTATCTTCTGCAGCATTCTCCCTGTGCTATCCCTCCCCATTCCACCACTAACACAACTCACATCCCATAACAAAACCAAGGGGCAAGCAGGAAGACTTCTGATATTCGGCTACTTGGGGAGTCTCTTATCTCCATTCCACAGTTTGCCAGAGCTCTTTGACATTCAAATCACTTCTTTGCTTCTCCAATCATTCCTGCCTTCCTGGCACCTACCATAATATTTTAAATTCAACTTATCCACCATAAGAAATAATCGCCTATCAGGAGGGCCATAAAATACTGCAGATAAGAGGAAATACAGGTTGCAACGAAGGAAGGTAATTACATAAACAACCTTAAGAGATGTTTGGCCTTGGGGAAAATGTGACTCACTTGCTCTGCAAAATCACTTGTTATAACACAGAACACAGAGGAGAGAGTAAGCATATTCTAAAATCTTTTGATTTTCAGGGCAGTGCAAAGCTATTATGTTTGGAAATAGACTTCTGTAAAGACAGACCTTCAGCCTCCACAATTTCAATAAACATTAACATACGCGTTATCTTCCTTGATCCTCTCCACAGCCAGCTGGGAGGTCAGCATTATCGTCTCCATTTTGTGAATGAGATTACCAGGTCTGGGCTTTGCAGGAGCAAAGGCAGGAATGTAACAGAGTGGTTGCCCCTCCTCCCATAGGTATGGAAGCGTAAAATTGAGAGTGGGGAATATGTAACAGAGGGGATCACCAGAAAAAAAATGGCAGAGATGTTTGCTGACTCTTTAAAACTTCCCCCACTCTTTTTGGCAACTGTGGCCTGGCCTGCATCCCTGCCTCGGGCAAGGAGAACATCTTTTGTTCTTTGTGTTACCGGAGACAGCTCAGCCATGCCAGGCCAGTGCCAGCCTCCCAGGTGGGCCCAGTTGGGTGGAGATCACAGGCTTTGTCTTTGACAGAGATGGGTGATTAGAATGGTTAGCAATAGCCTAGAACTGAGAGCCCTCCCTTTAAAAGGTCTGTATTTCTGCTTATGTTCAGGAATTTGAATTTTGAGATAAGAAATTCTACCATTTTTCCTCCTTTGCTGGCAAACTAATAAACTTCTCTTTCCTTCTCCTCAAACTGCCTGTTCTTGCTCTTCTGATGTGGCCTCTCGAGGACAAGTGCCAAGCTTCTGGTAACAGGAAGAGAAGGCAAAAAGTGAGGCTCCACAGGCAGGTAGCTTTTCATAGGCAGCTGGGGCCATGAGAGTGTTAATAAGGGGCTGATGGGTTCAGCTTTGAGTCACATCCACCTGTGGCATGAAGAGTGAATGAGAGGGGCAAGGCTGGCACACAGAGGTGGCTTGGAGACCAGGGAGGTAAGTGAGGTGCTTCAGGTACAAACTTTAAAGAGGTGCTCACTCTCAGAGTTAGGAAAGTGCCTCCTGAAATTGTGCCATCAGCATCTCACTTGCCTGACCTTGGTCCCAATTCCAGCTGAGAATATGAGCTAATGCATCCATAAGTGATCATTTACATGTTACCTGAGGTATTTGCTTTCGTGAAAACCTTCAAGCTGGAGGAGTCAGTGGTAAAAATTAGACCTTATAAAATGCTAATGCACCCAACATACAATGGCACACATAAACATGACCATGAGTGTGACCAAAGATCTCCATGCCTCTCTCCTGTGGTCAGCGAAGTGGGTTTGACCGCTCAGGATGAGGTGCTTGGGAGAGGACTGAAGATGGAGAAGAGAAAGACGCTTTTCCTTCTGATGCAGGAGCAACTCTATCAGAAAAGAGATGGTGGCTCCTCAGTGCGGAGGTAGCTTAGCTTTAAGAGCCAAGATAACCCCGAGGAGGGCAGTGTCCATCCGCATCCCAAGCAGCCTTAGACTACAATAGAGTCTAAGCTTCGTGGTACCCAGGAGTGTGCTTCAGAGCAATGGCTTTTAAATGTATTTCCTTGGGTGCCCTCTAAACAAATAAATAGCTAACCATAACCAAAGCCTCAGGGGGGACGGGATGAAGAATGGAAAGAATAAAGCCCCACAGGCTTGTTGTGAAAATTAGATGAGAGAGGGAATAGAAATCTGTGGAAGCGCAGTGCCGGACACAGTCTTTGCTCCCTTTGCCTCCTCCACATTCATTCATTTCATCCTTTCTTTCTGAACTATGTAGGGAATCTTATTGGTAATAATAATGTTGAGGCCAAAGTTTCCAAAATATCAAGTTAGTGGTGCTACGCACTCACTATCACCATGTCTATAATGATAAATCAAAGATTTGATTCCATGCAAAAAAACCAGTGGGGAATGTTGAGGCCAAAGGTTCTGGCTGCCTGTGCCCTTTCGCGGTGGTGGGAAACTTAAATTTTTGTAAGAAAAACACAAAGCAATCAACATATAACTGAATGCATATCCTGCCAGCTGCATGTCATAAAATTTCTCTATACGCTAGGCTAACTGACGCTATTGGCTTCTGTAACTAGCTTGCTTGGAGACAGTTCTCGGCTCTCAAGGCCGAACTAGGGGCTCCTCCTGCCATCTGGAAAAAAAGCAAGATAAAATATAGAAACCAATACACTCACTTATGTGCCTCTAGTCACATAGCCCCCAACCCAAAATAGCGTAAAAGCTTTCTGCCGTCATGGCTCAGGGCTGTTCCCTGTGCTTGCATCTTGCAGAGCAGGGACAGCCCTGGCCAGTTAATAAAAGCCTATAAATCAGGTTCAATCAGATCTTAAGGTGGTCTTTTCTCATGTTCTAGACTATAACAAATAATAGCTACTGATTATTAAACAACTACAAAAGCGTAATCACTTTATCTGCAGTATTTAATCTTTACACTATCCCTGTTTTACAGGTAATGAAGTTGAGGCTCAGAGAAGTTCATTTTGTTGCCCAAGAACACGAAGGTTGTGTATGGCCTAGAGGGATTTAAGTTCCCGTTTGACCCAAGCAGAGCCACACTGAGCATGTGGAGCAGTCAGGGCACCCTGCTGCCTCTCCTGTCTTCAGAGCCTCAGGGGAGACAAATCCAGCACAAGACCTTTCCACCGGGTTCTATTTCCCAGACAAGCACCTCCAAGGAGAGATTTCTCAGCCTCGCTAAGGAAACAATTTCATGTCTTAAAACCTCACACTGGGACTGCTCTGACAATTTCTGTCTTCTGTCAAAATCTAATTGTTTCCTGCTGTCATTTCAACTCATTGTGGCTTATTTAGTTGAATTAGAAACTTAGACTAAAATGAAATTAAAATGTTATTTCAAAATACTTATGTCACCATCCATCATCACAAACAGCTCCACCTTTCTTTGGACTTGTTGGCAACAGGGATTCATGTCTTACTTTCAAGATCATGCCCCAGTTGGTAAAGACAAAATGCATTTTTTGGGGGGATAACGAAATAAAAATTATTCATTGCCAAGGAACTGAGACTCAAAAATCATTTTTTAATAGAATTCATGAAAAAAAGATGTAGCTTGCTTTCCTAGCCACCAGTCCCCTCTTCTTTGTACTTTTTCCTATCAATGTGCTTTTCTTTTCATGTTGAACTTTGAGGGCAACCTCAGATATGTCTATTTCTAGCACCATCTGGTTCCAATATCAAATATTCACCAAATAACTGAACTTTCATTATTGTACCTTCAAAAGAAGAAAAAACAAGTTGTTTGGTCTCACTGTCATAAGACAGCAGATCCTTGATATTTTCAAGGGGCTTTCCCAAGACTTTGACAAATCCCTCGGAAGGACATATGTGGAAAATGTTTTGCTAGCACCTGATTGCCCTCCAAATTACATTTTCATCCACAACCTCACAATCCAATTGTCGTTTTTCACTCAAGTGAAAAACTAGCTTCCTCTTAGTAAGCAATTGGGACGGACTGGACACTCATTGAAAGTGCAATAAAGTCCTATTTTAACTTTTTGTATGTATGGATAGATCCTGTTCACATGAGAGACCCGAGTCCTAACAGTCCCCTCTTTAAAGTAGCTTAAACTGTGAATGTCAGGCCAACCACAATGACTTCCTCTTAGAAAAGTTACTTTGGTCATTTTTTATGGTAGGTAATCAAAATAAGTGGTATAAATGTGATAAAAAAAGAAAATTTAAGCATATTATTTATAATGATACCTGTTATAACAGAACTGTGTCCCCCCCATAAATCTTGAAGTCTTAACCTCTAATGTGACTATATTTGGAGATACGGCCTTTAGGGAAGTAATTAAGGTTAAATGAAGTCATAGGGTGAGGCCCTATTCAGGGAAACCAGTATCCTCATAATAAGAGGAAGAAATACCAGGTATCTCCTCTCTCTCCTTCCCTGCCTCTCCCTCTGCACCAACACAGAAGAAAACCTACAAGAGGACACAACAAGAAGGCAGATGTCTACAAGCCAGGAAGAGAGCTCATCCTAGACACCAACCCTAATGTCACCTTGATCCTGGACTTCCAGCCTCCAAAACTGTGAGAACATAAACTTCTGTTGTCTAAGCCGTCCAGCCTGTGGTTTTGTTACTGCTTGATCAGACTAATATAACACCACTAGATGGACTAAAATGATTAACCAACAAAAGCAGGAAGTGGTGAGGGTTTGGGAAAAGAGCCTGAGAGAAATGAGGACGTAGGGGGTTGCAAACAAACTAATTACTCATGGGTTTTCAGTTGTTGTTTTTTAATAGACTTTATTTTTTTTAGAGCAATTTTAGGTTCGCAGCAAACTTAAATAGAAGGTACAGATTTCCCATACACATTCTGCCTCCCCCATTATCAACATCCCCCACCAGAGTGGCACATTTGTTACAACTGAAGAACATCATTATCATCCCAAATCCATAGTTTGCATTAAAGTTCCTTCTTGGTGTTGTGTATTCTATAGGTTTGGACAGATGTATAAAGACATGTATCCACTGTAGTATCATACACAGAAGCTTCATTGCCTTAAAAATCCTTTGAGCTCCTAGTCATCCCTTCCTCCCCTAACCCCTGGCAACCACTGATCTTTTTACTATCTCCATAGTTTTATCTTTTTCAGAATGTCATATAGTTGGACTCCTACAGTGTATAGCCTTTTCAGATTGGCTTCTTTTATTCAGTAATATGCATTTAAGTTTCCTCCATGTCTTTTCACAGCTTGATAGCTCATTTCTTCTTAGCACTGAATAATACTCCATTGCCTGTATGTACCACAGTTTATCCATTAACCTACTTAAGGACATTTTGGTTGCTTCTCAGTTTTGGCAATTATGTAAAGCTGTTATAAACATCCATGTGCAGGTTTTTGTGTGGACATACATTTTCAGTTCCTTTGGGAAATATCAAGGAATGCAATTACTGGATAGTATGGTAAGGTTATGTTTAATTTTGTAAGAAACAGCCAAACTATCCTCCAAAGTGACTATACCATTTTGCACTCCCACCAGCAATGGATCAGAGTTCCCACTGCTCCACATCCTTACTAGCATTTGGTGTTGTCAGTATTCAGAATTGTGGTCATTCTAAATAGGTGTAGTAGTATCTCACTATTGGTTTCTGAATGTTTTCATTTACCTATCAAATTGCGAATTCTCTTAGAGTTCTCATGATGCCTAAAATATGCACATCTTCTCTGCTTGATTTTCAGTTTATAGTGACTCTTAAGTAAGCTTTTAAGTTGACTAAATGGCATACCATCTCTCAAATAGTTAATGTATAAGAGAAGCTGGATTTTAAAAAATACTTGAAAGAGTCTTTATGCACAGTGAATTATTGGACTTTTGTTCAAGATGCCTGACGAGGCTGATGCAAGATGCTCCATGCCTACTACAAACACATAGAAATGTCATTTAAAACTAAAAAATGGAAAAATCCTGATGTCATAAATAAGAAGTAAACTAATAGCTAAGCTAGTAAGTAGGAGTTGATATCAGAACTGATCATGGTGATAACAGAATTGAATATACATTTTAGATGCTGATATTATATTGCTTTTGTGAATATGGAGGCTACATTCATTGGTGGAAAAGAGGGAGTGGAGTTCCCTGCCTAAAGCTGGAAGCCTATAAGTAGCTGTGCTGTCAGCATGAACCATGGAAATGGAACTAGAATACTTACTGGCGTGGATAATGATATGAAGCTTCCCATCCCTCCTAGACCATGGATGGAAAAACTGAGTTACCCACAAGAAATTGGAAAGCAAAGACAGCTCTGTGCTTGGATGTAAGGCCGAATTCACAATGCCTGTGGAATATGGAAAGCCTAAGCTGAGAAACAACTTTAAAACTCATCACAGTGGTAATGGCAGAATAACTTGGTCAGATTCTGTAGTAACAGCTAAAAAGCCAGAAAAATGTCTTAGAACAACTATATGAAGGCACTAGAGAGGAACAAAAAGTACACAGAAATCAGATAGGAGTCCAACCTCAACGTCAAACATTACAATTGGTCTGATTTGGGAGCTTGAGATTTTTTGTCTGCAGGCATTCCCCAATATACATGAGGCTTGGAGGACAAAGTTCAGGGCTCATGAAGTAACTGGAAAGTTAGGGGAGAAGTTGCAGAACAGAGAGAGAGGTATAAAAGGGGTGAACCCCAAAATATGAATATCCACTGAGCCCAAATCCTAGGCAGACCATTAAATGATGCATGTTTTGGGGGAGGCCCCAGAGAGCCTCACAGAGAAGCAGCAGGTGGAAGCAGAGTAAACTGAGTAGAGGTTTCCACCGCTGCCCACCACAGGGATATCAAGGTTAACTCCCGCAAGACCAAAAAAAGAAAACAAAATTCTTCAGAAAAACAGAAAATCCAGAGTCTCTCTAACATACCACCAGAATAGCCAGTATGCAATCAATCAAAAACAATATACATGCAAAGAAACAGAAAAATATAACCCCCACTCTAGAGGAAAATCAGGCAATAGACATCAACTCTGACATGACCTAGATGTTGCAATTAGCAGGCAAGAAACTTTAAAGCAGTTACTATTATAAATGTTCAAACATCTTAAAGAAAAATATATTAAAAATGGATGAATAAAGAATCTCTGCAGGCTGTGCGTGGTGGCTCATGCCTGTAATCCTACCACTCTGGGAGGCCGAGGCGGGTGGATCGTTTGAGCTCAGAAGTTCAAGACCAGCCTGAGCAAGAGGAAGACGCCATCTCTACCAAAAATAGAAAAAATTAGCCGGGCATGGTGGTGCATGTCTGTAGTCCCAGCTACTCAGGAGGCTTAGGCAGAAGGATTGCTTGAGCCCAGGAGTTTGAGGTTGCTGTGAGCTAGGTTGATGCCATGGCACTCTAGCCCGGGCAACATAGTAAGACTCTCTCTCAAAAAAACAAAACAAAACAAAACAAAACAAGAAGAATCACTGCAAAGAAATAAAAATTATAAAACAAATAATCAAATGGGGATAGGATGAGACTTCTATAATGGTGGCATAAGAAGGTCAGGCAATTCCTCATAAAGATAAAAATTATAAAAACTGGATAAAATTATGGAAAACAACTATTTGAAGATACTAGAAAAAGTCCAAACAACAGGCAGAAACTTGGAAAAGTTTACTCATGAATGACCAATTGTGTACCAAGTAAGACATGTGAGCTTATGGCTTTCTGTCCTCTTGGAGCTCCCAAATTTGCCAAGCTCTGGTGATAAACTGTGGCAGCCTTGCCATCTGGCAGGGACCCAGACAGGTTTCAGAGCAGTAAAACAGCTGAAAATTTAAGAGAGACATTCTGGGAATTAGAGCACTACAGAAGGGCCGAGATCTAAAATCTGAGTATAAATTTTGCTAAAATCCTTGGCTTATCACTAAAATATTCAAATACAAGAGAGCCCTCCAGGGAGCCAGGCTTAACAAGGCAGAAGCTGAGAGCTGAAAAAAACCAAGTAGAGAAGTCTGACCATGATGGCAGCAAAAGCCCACTATAGCTCATCTCTCCCACTGATTATAACTAAAAACTCTAGACAAAATTTTAAAAGCAAGTACCTGAGGACTCTCAAAAGTAAAAATGTTAATAATAATAGTAAAAAAATACAGATTGTGGAGGTCAGTCAAAACTTAGAGAAGTGATACTCCAAGGGGTAAATTTCCCAGTTATTTTTGTTTTTTCTTTTTTTCTCCAGGTTATGCCCTAGTTTCAGAGCTGCATGGTAGAGCAGTGTAGGAAGCTCACATTTCTATAGAAACTCCACAATTCTGGCCAGGGGAACCTGCTGAGGGGTGTCTGTGAGCTGGAGAATATGTGTGTATGGTGGTGATGGTTGGGGGGTGTCTGATGAGGAGAGAAGTCTGAGAAGGGGATCTCCTAATTCTGTGTATAAACCAGCGTAGGTCTTGGACTCACCCCTAAGCTTCAGATGCATGGGACAGACCCATAGAAGCACAGGAAAGTCATTGAGAACTGAATTCAAAATTTAAACTGGCACTCAAGTCTCAGACTAGCCACTGAGTGGTGCATATATGAAATAGACACAAAACAGTAGATTTGAAAACTGAACTGAGATTAAAAGCATTAGTCAAAATGTGTAGCTTGAACCTAAGTGGGTCAATTTCCCACTAAAACAACAAATTAACTTTCTTTTAGAGGATTATAACAGGGCTTGAGTCTAAACAACATGACATGCAAATGGCCAGGATACAATCCAAAATTATATCGCTGCTGCACAACCAGGTTCCATGTTCTCTGCCCCAGAGGAAGCCAGTGCAATGAGACAGCAGGTGTTACAGTGGAGAAAGGGATTAATTCTGCGGAGCTCTAAGCAGGGAGATTGGAGGAATTCCTCAAATCCGCCACCCTGAGAATTTGGGAAACACGGTTTTTTAGGATAGTTTTGTGGGCCAAGGATTAGGCAATTGGGTTTCCTAACTGGCTAAGTTCAGGGAAAAGTTATAGGGGTGTAGAAATTATTTTCTTGTATTGCTTCAGTTTCTGGGGTCACAATTCCAGTTGAGTCAGTTTCTTGGTATGGGCCACTGGCTGGGTCAGCCAATCCACTGGAATGCAGGACCTGGAAGATATCTCAGAAACTACCTTTAGGTTTTGAAAAGGTGATATTATCTATGGAGAAAGCTAAGAATCTTTATGGCCACCAGCTATGTGACTCCAGAGTCCCAAGTATAGAAAAGCAAACAGGGGACAGCGACTGATTATTATCACTATTTTTAGCTAGGCCAGTGCCTTCACAGAGTTTTTAGGCCTTTACCCCAGTTCTTATCTTGTACCCCTTTATCAAAAAGGGTGGTTTCAATATGATGTATTAGGAACCAAGAAAATATGACAAATTTTCTAGGAAAAACAACAATCAACAGATGCCAACCGTGAGATGGCATGTTAAAATGGATGACATGGATGTTAAAATTCTTAGACTTTAAATAAGCTATTATAACTATGCTCCATGATATAAAGGTAATCTCACTTGAAGTAAATGGAAAGGTGGAAGTTTTCATCAAAGAAAAACTAGGAAAAAAGAACCAACTAAAAATTTTAAAACTGAAAAATACAATATCTGAAATAAAATATTCACTGGGTGGGCTAAATATCAGAATGGTTATGACAGAATAAAGACTTAACAAACTTAAAGATCGATTTTTTTCAAATAATCTAATTTGAAGAACAAAAACAAAAGCTTTAACAAAAAAATAAATAGAGACTTGGGGACTTGTAGGACAACATCAAAAGGTCTAACATAGATGTTATTGGAGTCTCAAAGGTAGAGAAAAAAGAGAATGGAACAGAAAAAAAATTTTGAGGAAAAAAAGTAGCTGAAAACTTCCTAAGTTTGAAAGAAGACACCAATTTGGGGGTTCAAGAAGCTCAATGAAGCCTAGGCAGAATATATTCAAAGAAAACCAAGCCTAGACAGATCATAATCAAATTGATGAAAACCAAAAACATCTTGAAGTAGTTAGAGAAAAATAACAATTCAAATGAGTGCAAATTTCTTTTAAAAATCATGGAGGTCAGAACAGAACATAGCAGCATGACATTTTTAAAGTTCTAAGAGAAAAGAACTATTAACCAACAATTATGTGCATTCTACCAAAAAGAATTTCTGAATTTAGTATAGTTGCAGGATACAAATTATGCATGCACATGTGTGTGCACACACACACACAAAATAACCAAACAAGATTTATCTCAAGAATGCAGGGCTGTTTTGACATTTAAAAATTAAGTAATGTAATTTACCATGCTCTTACAATATGGAAAAAATCAGTTGACAAAATTCAGCATCCATTCATAAGTACTCTAAGCACAGTAGGAACAGAAGGGAATATTCCCAATATGATAAAAGTTATCTACAGAAAACTTATGGCAAATACCATACTTAATGGTGAAAGACTGAATGCTTTCTAACTAACATCAGAAACAAGACAAGCATATCCATGTTTACCACTTCTATTCACTATTGTACAGGAAAATCGAATTAGTGCAACAAGTCAAGGAAAAACTTACGTCATATACATTAGAAAGAAGTAAAACCTTAGGTTTAAGCCTATTATTCACCATGAGTTGATTTTTGTGAGAGGTTAAAGGTGTGATCCTGTTTCGGTGTTCTACATGTGGCTATCCAGTTTTCCCAATGCCATTTATTGAAGAAGGATTCCTTCCCCCGTGTATGTTTTTGTCTGCCTTGTCCAAGATTAGATGGCTATATGAGGATGGTTTTATATCTAGGTTCTCAGTTCTGTTCCATTGGTCTATGTCTCTGTCCTTGTGCCAGTACCATGATGTTTTAGTTACTATAGCTTTGTAGTATAGCTTGAAGTCTGGTAAATTGATGCCTCCCAATTTGTTCTTTTTACTTAAGGTTGCTTTTGCCATACGAGGTCTTCTTTGGTTCTATACGAAGCATAGAATTATTTTTTCTAGATCTATAAAAAATGATGTTGATATTTTCATAGACTTAAACCTAAGGCATGAAACTATAAGAATTCTAGAAGAAAATGTTGAAAAAACTCTTGTAGTCATTGGCCTAGGGAAAGAATTTATGAAGAAGACCCCAAAGACAATCACAGCAACAACAAAAATAAATAAATGGGACCTGATCAAATTAAAAAGCTTCTGCACAGCTGAAGAAACTGTCATGAGAGCAAATAGACAACCTAAAAATAAGAGAAAATATTTGTGTGCTACATGTCTGATAAAGGGCTGATAACTAGAATCTATAGAACTCAGGAAAATTGGCAAGAAAAAAATCAAACCCTATGAAGAAGTGGGCAAAGAACATGAACAGAAACTTTTCAAAAGAAGATAGACTAATGGCCAAAAAACATATGAAAAAATGCTCAACATCTCTAATCATTGCGGAAATGCAAATCAAAACCACAATGAGATATCACTTATCTCCAGTGAGAATGGCCTTTATCAAAAAGCCCCAACACAATAAATATTGGTGTGGAAACAGAGAGATAGGAAAACTCATACATTGCTGGTGGGACTGCAAACTAGTTCAACCTCTGTGGAAAGTAATATGGAGATACCTCAAAGAGCTACAAGTAGAACTACCATTTGATCCAGCAATCCCATTACTGGGCATCTACCCAAATGAACAAAAGACATTCCATAAAAAAGACATCTGCACTAGAATGTTTATAGCAGCATAATTCACAATTGCAAAGATGTAGAAACAACCCAAATGCCCATCAATACATGAGTGGATTAAAAAATGTGGTATATATATATATACCATGGAGTTCTACTCAGCCACAAAAAACAATGGTGATCGAGCACCTCTTGTATTATCCTGGATAGAGCTGGAGCCCATTTACTAAGTGTAGTATCACAAGAATGGAAAATCAAGCAGCATATGTACTCACCATCTAATTGTATTAACTGACTTAACTGACGAACACTTAATTGCACATATAGTAGTAACATTCATCGGGTGTTGGGCAGGTGGGAGGGGGGAGGAGGGGATGGATATATTCATACCTAATGGGTGCGGTATGCACCGTCTGAGGGATGGACACACTTGAAACTCTGACTTGGGTAGGGCAAAGGCAATATATTTAACCTAAACATTTGTACTCCTGTAATATGCTGAAATAAAAAATTAAAGACTAAAAAAAAAAAAAAAGAAGAAGTAAAACCCAGGCCAGACCCTGGAGGCTCATGCCTGTGATCCTAGCACTTTGGGAGGCTGAGGTGGGAGGACTGCCTGAGGCCAGAAGTTTGAGACCAGCCTGAGCAAGAGTGAGACCCTATCTCTACAAAAAATAGAAAAAAAAAATAGTAAAACCATCTTTATTTGCAGGTAACATCATGATATACATAGAAAATCCTAAGGAATCTACAAAAAAAGAAAAAATCTTCTAAAACAAACTACTGAATTTAGCATGGTTGCAGGATAAGAATTCAATATTTTTTTTTTTAAATGTTTTTGGTATCTTGGAGCTACAGGAAGGAATGAGAAGTGCCAGAAGTGAGACCTAACAAATGCCTTTAGGGGCTGACAGAGGGAAGAAAATTTAATCACATAGAAATTGAAGTGAGAAAAAGTGATTCAGCAAAATTTTATGTAATAAAGGAGGAAAGAGATTC